>WJFA01000552.1:0-34456 GCA_009870155.1 Pseudobourletiella spinata
GGGGAAAACAAATTTGACATATCATTTTGGGACACCCTGTACACACGAACTTTTACAAAAACCGACAATGCATGTAAACTAGGTCGTTCGGCGAAATAAAACCTCTTAAAAATTGTAATATTATGAATACAATTCACTCTATATGCCACTTCATTTTGTTTTTTAACCAACTCGGCGTACGAGTTGAACTTTTAGTTACAAGGAAAGCCAAAGGGGGAAAAGGTTCTGATAACTTGATCATTAAATTAAATTCGTTTCTCACTGGTCAACTCGAACTGGTCCACAGGAATAGAAAATAACACGTTATAATTAAAAGATGCTGCGCTTACTATCGTGGGGATTGCAGATGGCGAATTCTCTCTGTGAAACGTACAACAATTCCATCGGTCCTACGATCTTCGGTAGTATACTCGCAAACTGGGAGCCTGAGTCAATAAAAGAGCCACATTTATCATAACAAGGTTTACCTAGATGTGCGAAATAATACCAACATACAGCGGTCATGCTGTTAGAATGTTACCCGAATCCTTTAAGTGTGGGGCCATGTGATACAGTGATCTCGAGTCGTGAGGCACTTCTTCGATCTTCACACCGCCTATTAGTAACACCATTCTGCCTGATCTTAGGTTAATTTCAGTCGGTTTGCCCTTGCTTCAGCTACGGACACAATGGTGAGGCCAGTTTTAGTTTTTATAGATGCTGGAAATCTCCAAATTCCTTCTGTCTGATAAACTTGTCACAAATTCAGCAAATAGAATCTTGTCGCATACTTCCCCATTCTTCACCGACCTGCTTATAACCGACAGGCTCTTAAACAGTAAGTCCTTCATTTGCGTACCACACGTAAATTAGTCGTTAAAACACTTTAATAGTCATTCCTGTTGCACAATACAGTGGCCGTCCAAATTCGTTCCGATTTAAATCTTCATACGACTCCCACGCGGCATTCCTTGCTTCAGTTAATGACCCTCCGTCATTTACTGTCACTTGTTACAGCCAAGAGTCTGCGGCATTTTAGGCTAAAAGGCAGAGTAACTTTCAGCTAGTCCAAGAGCGTCTGAAACAAAAGTTTGAGCTAAGCGTCACATTGTACTCTCATCTGTCAATGATGCTAATTAACTATTAAATAGGAGGGTAAGTCTAGTGTCCACAACGGATCGACTCGGGATTAATAGCACAATTAACCCTCCACTAGCATGTGTTAACCCTTAGGTCTTTCGCCCAACTAGCACCTACTTTCAGAAAATATTAACTTTGAAATTTCACCAAAACTGATTCTGAGAAAAATAACATGGGATTTTCCATAAGGATTTTCAGCGAGCAAAGGGTTTTCCCCCCTTGGAAAATTTTGGAAAACCCTTTGGTGTTTTCCAAACTTTACACTTTTTTTAAACCTTTGCAAAACTTGCACTTTTACAGGCTTTTATCATGTTTTTGCTATCCTACTAGGGATATAAAATTTCTTGAGAGTCGCAGACCCATTTTACTTCCCAATTTTCGATGCTGGTAATTTGGACCAGCTCAGCTGAAGGCTTCAGCAGTAGCCGTTTTCCTCGACATATAAGTGACTGTGATTTACAGCATTCAGTTTTATTATTTCTGGGGTTCTGAAAAATGAGATTTTGATGCATTTCGATCTCTATATCACTGGAATTATGAAATAACACTTATTATGTTTAAATCTCATTATTACCCTCCTATTAAGTAATTAAGTAATCCCACGTCGTTAGTCTCATTATGATACCTTGTATCTTATGCTCTTTACCGGAATCCTGACGTTAAACCCCAAACATTGCTACGACATAGATGCCCACAGGGCAACAATTGCCCACCATCCTGCAGTTTTTATAATAGCGAGTAGTGTACTTCCGCACAAAGTTCATTACTGCTACCCGGAGTCATCTCAAGTAAGACTTCTCGTAAGACAGCGGTAGAAAAACTACAAAGAATATAATTCATCCGCTGCAGAACGCCATGTGATCACATTCATACTGCTATCTTTGGCTAACAGGGCATAAAAGCACTGAATAATGAAGCTGAAAATCCGAGCGAAGAGACGCTTTAACAAGAGCTTGAGACTATCAGTTCGCAGCTAGGGAACTATTCCGAAAGCATTTAAATAGGAGGCACGGTAAGGCGTCCACGGCAGATCTACTCGGGGTTCACAGGGCATGTGAGACCTTTCCCTAGCACATCCTTACCCTAAAGCCAAACGAAATCAACTTCTGGGAAATTTAACATGGGATTTTTCATAAGGATTAGGTGCCCCTTTAGTGTTTTTCAAAATTTCTGAATTTTACCCTGAAAAATGCTAAACAAGCATTTTTGCGTTCGCTTTATGATCAATTACGCTGAAAAATAATATTTCCGTGATTCATTTCGCAAAAAATTGTGTTGTAAACAATGCTTTTGAAATCAACTTGAGCACTCATACAGTATCACTACATGCCAAAACAACTGAAGAGTTGGTATGTGCAGAGCAGTGCGTAAGTTTGATGATCTCTCTGAAGGGATATACTGAAATGGCCAGCAATAATAATCCGGTGACAATAATTAGCCGAACAAGATTGGCGCTGTAAAAATTGTGAGCATGGGCATAGTGTACAGCGAGCTACAGTACAATCTCCTTACTACTGTATTGAGGGGATCCTTAAGCACAAAATCCTTATGGGAAATCTCACGTTAATTTTCCCATAACTTGATCTCGCGAAACTTCGAAGTTTAACATTTCCGAAATTAAGACGTGCCTTTCGCTACGCTATTTTCACTACGGTAGCGGTAGCCAGTAAATCGCTATTCGCTACCAAATTCTGGTATCGAATTAAATTAGCTACCGCTACCGCTACCATACTGCGAAAATCGCTACCACCGCCGGTAGTGAATTTTTAAAATCGTATTCTCGGGATGCTGTTCGACGGAGCGGATGAATTTTGAATTTCCGGGCGCTAGGCTTTGTTTTCCTTCTTCGTAGGAAGTTAAGGTAGGTGTATAAGTCGAAACGGCTCGGGGCTAATACAGCATTACAACTCAACCTTAGGATAGCTATATTAACGCTGAAGCCTTTCGTCCAGTGAACGCTTAGTTTCCAAAATATTCAAATTTTAAATTTCACCGAATTATTCGTGGGAAATTTCACATGTTTTACAGAGTTCTAATGCTCCCAAGGAACGTCCCACTTGGCTTTTTCAAAAAATTCACTTTCCACAAACCACGTAAAAATGGTACACAAGTAATGCTTCTGTTGTTTTATGGTCTGTTATGCCGAAAAATCATAATTCTGCCCCTTATGTTCCTAAAATTTAAATATTTGTGCAAATGACTTTAAAAAACACAAAATTTCAAAAAAAATCATAAAGTACAATTTTTTAAACATTTCTTTAAACGCAAATTCATTCTGCTTCAAATATTAACTATTTGACATATTCGTCATAGCAAAATCAATTTTTCAAGCAATGTCTTTTTTTTGGTTTTGTGAAATTGTATGTAAAATTTTACCAAACATAAATATTTTCGAAAGACAGAGCGCAGCATTATGATTTTTCCACATAGTAGATTATATAGCCTGCCACGATCAAAATGATGTTTTAACTGTTAAAAACTAATTGAATGCACATTACGACTTTCAATTACGAATTAATAACCATTAACTTGATTTGACTTCAAATTAGCGAGTTTTTCGGGGGTTTACCTGAACGATCTAAAAACCGCTGCCAAAATCGCTATTTTCGCTACCAGCCAATTCGCTACCGCTACTTTTTCGCTACCTCGCTTTGGGTAGCGGAACTACCGGCAACTTCAATCGCTATCACTACCGCTACCGGCTTTGGTAGCGAAAGGCACGCCCTAATCCGTCGTAGACAGCTGTAGTCTCCTATTAAGTACAACATAACGAAATATTGTACTTAATAGGAGCCTCTTGCATTTTACACTGGTACCAGTGTTTGCTTTGCTCGGGCCCGGACAACTTTTGGTCACCATACTTAACTCACTGGGACCAAAAGCTCCATGCATAACTGCTCCGTGTGTAACATTGGTAATACCAGCTCGCCAAACAATTCTACTTGGCTGTATTACTGGAAGGACTGAACAGATGTGCAACGGAAATAACCTTCAAATTTATTCCCGTCAATACTACCACATTACACAAGACCAACATAAAACATGTAATTCAGATTTGAATAGCTCACTACTAACACGACGCCCCGTTCGTGGTAAGTGGAAACCACTGGCATTCGCCTTACTTCCTCATACCGTAAATTAAATGCCACTTTTGAGCACACCGACTCTCAAACGGCAAACTTTTTCATGGCTACCACTATGTACGAAATTCGGAGAGAACGGGAAGCTCCCAGCAACGTATGGCACATCCAGGCCGAATAGTTTGCTGAACATATTAATTACTGGTATAATGTTATAGAGAATTAATGTTCTTTTCAGCAGCTCTTCTCTACTCCGTTCTTGCCTTCCACTTATCAGATTAGGTGTAAGTTACCAATCCTGCATCAAAAAGCTGAATCAGCGCGAAAATCCATTTCCCAGGCAGCCTTACCTAACCATTTACTCGGCCTCATTACTATCAGCAATGGCTGATAAAAGTTGAATCGAGATTGAAATTGTTTGCATTAGTGCGCCTGATTTTATTTGGTATTTCGTCTCCCACAAAGTTATTTATCAGGTAGGTAGTCTCCGCGGCACGGCACAACGGTTTCATTTTTTTTATTACGGATAGTGAGAGAGGCAATCTGTCGATGAAAACATACGGCACGCCCACAAAGTAGACACCACTTGATACAGAACACTTACTTGCACAAAGGCAACCTTCAATCATCTTTCATTTGCTTCACGTCATTAATCATATTAATTAATGCTGCATAGCTTCAAAGTGCTGCAACAACACTGGGAAAAATCCAAACGTCAAGAGAAAGAGTGCTCTTCTTGTCAACATCTCCCTCGTGCAAGTCAAACTCCTTATCTTCCTGGCACATCAAATTCATCGTGAAATTATGAGGATGAACTGATGCAAACCAAGACAGTAATACGAGCGATGGGTGTCTTATATGCCCTGTAGCAAAAACTTTCCGTGTGTCCATCTTATATCTCGGACATCAGCCAGCGCTTTGCTGAGCACAAAGAAATCATCAAGTTTCAATCTCCCTGTCCCACGCACTGGAGTTGTAGGGACCCGACGTAACTTCGGGTGAGATATGACACTCTATGAAATGAAAAACTCGTATTCATAGTAAATCCATTCTTTCACCAAAATTCCAAAATTTCTTCTATAAGTACAGAAATGAGTATGGGGCTGTCGGAGAGCCGCAGTTCTTCAGAGCCCTCTGGTTTAGATCACACCGCCGAACATTCTGATATGGAACAACAATTATTTTAATCAATAATGCTATAACGTCATTACCGCACTGTCACGCACGTCTCTACAGACTTCTTTCATAAACTGATACTCAATTCATTTGGATTACCAATGAAGCAACTGAAAATGCACCAAAACCGAGTCAAGTAATCATAGTGCTGTCTAGAAGCGACTCGCTAAGCTACTTTACAGCCCTCCTTTGACGTTTGTATTTTACATGTAATCTGGTGAGGGGTGACGAGAACACCGTGAGTAGTGTTTTCGGTGCATTTTCCCTATCAGTTGTAGAGTGTGCATGTTTGTCCCTCCACCAATTCTCAGTCTGCTTCGGCATGTATGTGCATTACCATAATCCCACTTGTACGTTTTATATAAGAGCAAATGTGTATGAAACACAGGCACTTGAAGATTACCCACGATTTACGGAGAAGACACCATGAAGTTGCAATAGGCTTCCGCATCCCCTCTACAACAGGAGGTGACAACTTTACGTTACGTTAACTTGACTATTTTACATAATTTCCCTCTTGTGATACGTACCCCATCGAATCTATAAGTTCTCATGCATGAATTTCCACGTGAAAAAATAATTGCGTGACAGCCGAAGGCGCAAATGGAAATAGAAATATAATACGCGTTATTTTTCAAGAGCAGTTGAATTTTTTTCTTACTCAACTCAAATTTCCAATGTATTAAAACTTCCAGTTTACCATAACGTCTTTACGCATAGATCAGCTCAGAGCGGTAGAACTTAAGTTGGACGTCTGTCGCGCCTGCCCAACCCTTAATTGATTCTCTGGCTCCATTAAGATCAACTGATTTCAAATAATTCTTCATTAACTTTAAAATGGCATCAGATTTTCTTTCGCTGCTGCATCTCTAGCACAAGTTGGAAGAAAATAATTTTTGAAAATTTTAATTTGAAAAGCAAAGTAACTTACTTTCCATCACGTTACTTCCCACAAGTATTTCCACACACCATTCAACTCCACAGTTAGCACTTGTTAGAGCGTCATTACAACAAAACTTTCACAAACTATTTTCAACAAACTATATTTCCGAACAGAATTTCAACAGTTACACTGCACGTGCACCACCACTTCATTCATGCCTAACTCCTGCTCTTACAGTACAACTGTAACAAATGCTTCCATATACAGCAAAAAATGGAACGTGCAGTCCTACCTCAGAGTTCGGAGGACGACGCGAGACTGAGGGGAGAGTTCGAAGCGGCCAGTTGAATGTATAGAAGTTGAGAATAATGCAGCTTCGTTGTGCTCTTCGGGTTGTGGTACTACGATGGTCCTCACGAGTAGTATACGTCTTCTTGACTCCGCTTGACTCACAGATCAAAGTGACTTTGTGTGGAGGCAATTCCATTGCCATGGAGTAAGAATCCCATCACGCTGTCAGTCTCGCACAGAATGTTTCGATTGAAGCGACCTGCAGCATGCATTTGTACTCGAAACCAGTGATAGAAAATCCTACAAAATAGTGCTGTAGTATTGGTTATTCGTTTTTCTCTAGCTCTCGGATTACATTTGGATTAGGATTACAGTTCAAAAAAGATTCAGGATTACGGAATACGGACTACAGCCTCCACCGGAGATGACAGGAATGACGGGTTATGGAATACATTCCGTAATCCGTATCCAGATTCGGAATATGTAATCCGGATTAAGGAATACTTCGATAAATATTTGTCTCAAATAAAAATTCATTTTCACCAACACCAGTAGTAACTAAAATCTGTTGGTGTGTCAAACCTATACTAGAGCAGATGGATATTTGATTGACTCTTAAAACTCTTGCTTTGTTTTTCTCAAAATCCTGTCATGATTCCCGAAAAATCGGTTTCAAAACAACGTTTAACGTGCCATTCAAATAACTTAAGGTATTTTCACATACAAGGGCTGTAAAAGTTCTATCTAATGTAATCAGGGTAGTGGAAAACGAATTATGCACAACTCTAGCATGGATTATTGAGCAGTAATATAGCCTGCCATTTTTTGCGGATTGGGGATTACGAATTTTTTCTACCCCATAAAAACATGTAGACTAAGGATTCCTGGATTAAATAATCCTGTAATTAATCCGGAATATGGATGTTTCCCATCACTGCTCGAAACCCGTTCCGTTCACAGGAATAACATCAAACATTTTTCAAAGTTCAAACAAGGTCTAAATTATTTTATTAAATTGCCTTAAAAAGTTTTAGATTACAATCAGAATTATGAGGACGAGTATCAATGTATGTAGCCAGTATGTCACACATAAAGGCTGAGGGCTGAGGTTGAGATGGAGCCGTAACGCTGAAGAGATTGTGAGGTTGCTGACATGATCGCATCATGAGTATTTATTTCCACAATAATTTACAGCGCATTAAATAAACAATAATCCCTGAATTAAATCCTTGTCTCCCACTTTGAAAAACCGAAAGCGTAGTCTTCTTTCGTTTGAGGCTCTCTCCACGTTGCGTGGACGTGGACTGTGCACAAAATCCATTGTTATGGATGCGTGCTGATTTGTACAACAAAGCACCGCCTTTTTATTCGTATGGCTCCATTTGGTCCCCGTACCCCCTAGCAAACCCATGTCGTGTCATCTTCTAGCCATCAGGCTTCATGGCCAAGAATTTTGGACCTTTCTCATGAGGGTCCTATGTAACCCGATGTCTCTGAGACCACCTGTTGATAGGACCCCGGCTATGGGGATATAGCACTGCCAGTGACTCGGACCAAGTAGTTCAGTCTGGACCTATAGTAATGTCCCTTCGCGCGCTCATGTTCATACTAAATGTCATTTAATCGTTGCACATCACTTACGAAGAAGGAAAAGAAGAATTGAAACGCTCGGCCCTCTGTAGGCTCAAGTGCTGTGTCGGATCATTAAACCATGTACATGTCATGTTGACTCATGACAAATGATGACCGTTCTTCTGGCTGACTCCCTTCTAGCAGACATCACCGACGCCATTCGCTATTTCAATAAAATTTGATATAAGCTTTATGTCTTGTACATCGGTTAAAAGGCCTGATTGTGCACACATACACCATGAAGACAATACTACTGTTATTAAATAAGCTTAGCCAGTGTGAGCTCATTTGGCCGTATGTCATACAAGTCGTAATGGCACAAAGGCTAAGCATAACGACGGCCGACGACGAGTCCTTTATTACTCTTCCTCATCGTAGTAGGTGGTTGAGATTAGGCTCCTGCGCACTCCCATTTGAATTCCTTGGAGATACATTTGGACCCAATAATAACAAAACACCCACTCGGACATACCAAAGTTAAAGCCAAGAGCCAAGATGAGGATGAAAAAAAAGTTTGGTGTCGGCTGCCATGGAGACAGATTCAAAACTCATTTCTTTAAATGCTCATTTCTAAAAGAGGAGATTATCGGCAGACCTGACGGACTTCGCCGTCTGTATGTTATGAAGGGCTCATAAAATCCTGCGTCTCCCCCTGTCTGACTCCAGAGAACATGATCTTAAAGGGGGACGACAACTCATCAGAACATATCTGCCCCGTTGTACCGTCCCCGGCAGCGTCCTCCTTGCCCGTCCACACAGTCTCTCCGCTGCTGCAGTTCCACACTCGTAGCAATAAAGAATAAGGCATTTAAGTTATGCTCTTTATATGAAACTTTAAACGCTGCAAGGCCATGGCAAAATTTCAATTCACCACAGATTGTACCGTTATAACAGTGTGTGTCATAAAAAACTCGCCATCCTACCCTCGGATGTAATTGATTGTTGGTACCCCATTGTATTCAACCTTTTCGGCTCGCAAAACATTGCCCATTCTGTATCTAGCTCAGCATGTGCCAGAGATGCCCACATTACAACGCTGTCAGATAGGGCGCTACTTGGCACCGTCGTATTCCATATTTTTCAAGAGCAGCCAAATACGAAAATGCACTAATTCAGCAATTTTTGGCTTTCTCCAATCCTTCAATTATCCGATACTGACTAAGATTTGAAATCAAGTGTCCAAATTCATTATAACCAATATTCGGAGTTGAAATGACTTGAATTTTAAGTGAAATTAAATGAATTCCTCATCCAGCGACTCCACAGTCCAACCACGAGGCTCTCAACTCGAAATAAGTCTCGCCAAGAGAGGTGTACACACGCTGTTGCGGATGTTGCTGTTATAGTAGTGTAGGGTGGGGCTAGACATATAGCAGGGTGAGAGATACAGAGAGACTAGTGAATAATTCACTAGTCACTCCGTTGCCTCAACTTTGCTCCTTCCCATTTGTCCAAATACAGCCGGTTATAGAGATGATTTTACAGGCAATACAGGGAACTCACGCCACTTTTTACTACCCTTATTAGACTAGCCGAGATTGAGCAGCCTTTACCATATTATTGCTGCATAAATGCTTCGCATTATGAACCCCTCCCCTTCGCACTGTACACTCTCAGAGGGTCCTCGTTTGGGGATGCTTGGACAACACAAGCGGTGATTGGAAGTGGAATCATTCGGTAAAGATCCTTTAAACTCGCATTTTCATCTGTACGTGCATCCTTGCTTCGAATGGAGGAATATATGGAGAGGGCGACGAGAGACTCATCGTCGTCATGGAACCTTCAGGGGATTTCCCACCGAATGCCTTGAATACCTTCACATATATTACCGAGAGTAGTACTCGACAGGGAAGGCTGACTGGGAGTGAGCATACGTATTTTTCGTTCACCAGTTCAGGTTCAAATAAACACGCATCAAATCCATAACTCGTAAACACCTGTAGTGAGCCTCACAGTTGGCTACATGAGAGAGTCCGGTACGGCACCATACACGGTTGTAAGTAGTGGTAGTGGTGAGCATTCGGTTGCCCCTGAGCATTACATATCTCTGACTTACTTCTTTAACTATCTCATTGTCACTAAATTTGGGCTGGGCCGAAAAGAAACGTTTCTACTCCCAAGAGCTCTATTCATTTTCTTGCTCTCTGCAACAAAAACCTTCCTATTCTGGTAAAACTGATCAATGAAGCTGAACCTACCATTTATTACCTTATGAAGATAAGAGTCTGCAGATATTCCTGAAATGTTTGTATAATCCACTACACGGTCGAGGGTTAGCCGGTGAATGTCATTGTTGCCGTTGTAAGTTCGTCATTGGCTTCACCGTTTTCGCTGCAGTAAAACAGCAACTGTGGCTTAGCTTGGCAAAGTCACACAGTAGCCAGTTCAGCCAGCCAAGATTTGCTTCCGAGATTACATGGCGCCCGGCAATCCAACTGACCCCGTTTTACTCACTACAAGGTCGTATAAGCTATACTCCCGACTCTATCGATGCGGTTGGAGCTACTACCACTGACAACCGTAAGGCTACATTTAAAACTCATTTTGAAGTAACAATCCCTTTCGTAACAACATGCAGTAGGTCCTGACTGATTGTTAAGCTCGTTTCAAACCGAGCATACAATAACGTGTTCCTTTCTTTGGATCATTTCTCGCCTAATCTCGACCGGAAAAAAGAAAGTATCATGCTTTGCATCTGCATCGTTACTAATTCCTATTGTCTTTGGAGTTGAAATACCAGTTTTTCGGAAATGGTTCCTCTACCCTGCAAAAGCAACCCTCTCCTACGTGCTACTAAATGTTACAGTTAGACCAGTCAAGATCTTAACTCTTCTCCAAAATGCTACCGCTTCGACCCCCACACAACCTTGAGGTACGTAATTCTGGAAGCATTGCTGGGTAATTTCGTGAGCAGCTGTGTAAACTAGAAACTTCGATTTTCGTAGGATTAAGACGTATGGCTTCAAAATTTAAGGGGACAAACATTGAGAAAATCCAGTATCAGATTTCAACGAATCCAAGGAAATTGGTGGAGACAAGACAATCGGATTCCAGAGAGTTTCGTCCGCTTTTCTAGACTCAATTAAAAAAATACATATTGACTCTCGACAAAATCTCCAAAACTATCTGTGACATGAAATAGCTGTATGATAATTTTGTGACCTACGACCTTTTCGAAAATGCAAGCCTATTCTATTCTATTCAATATTGGCTATCAATGATAGATACAGAGATACCGGAAGGGGGAAGATGTAGTTTATTCACTGTTGACTCTAACGGCTGAGGACGTAAGTTAGGAATCGGGAAGGCAAAATAAAAAGTAAATGAAAGAATGAAGAAAAAATAAATAATAAAATCCCAGTTACACGTACCGTGGCGGTATCCACTAATCGGAATTACTAGAGATGTGAGGGGGCCAAAACTAATGCTCCATGTCCCAATAGTACAGGCTTCACGAGGGAATTTCAAACGGTTTGCATGCTTGAGGTAAATAAGAATGGGGATACGCGGCTATAGAAAAGCCAGTGCGCAGGAGAAACACACATAAGCGTCGTACACAATTTGCTGAGCAATAGAAAAACAGCAAGAACATATTTTCATTTAGTACGAGTGACTAGTACACGATAGAGCACGGCGCAAAAATGCAGATCAGAGGAACAGAAAGGCCGGTTCAATCATTATTTCATTCGTGGCCAGGAGCTACATGCACATTAAGCGATTCACCCTTGGCATTGGCCAGCAGACGCGCAACATGTTTGACGACTTTTTCTTAGTAGATATTTGACGGATAATCGTCTCTTCTCAGCCGCACATAATCGCCGGGTTTCTGTCTCTCTCCATCAGTGCAATTTTCCTCCCGCAGATTACTGCAACGATGCGGATTACGACAATGAGAGGCTCAGAAATTACTTTCAAAGGTTTCATAGAAAAAAAACACACAAAGAGTTCGGTCAGAGAATGAGAGCGAGGCGGTCATAGGGACTTGATCGACATGTGAGGCACAAAGGGCGTGCATATATCGCTGTGTATTTTTCTAAGACAGGCCTATGTTTGTTAAGGCCATCATTTACATTTTAGCCCGAAATGCTCACGTACAAGGAACGTACAGCACACACCTGGGCAGAACCCCAGGATGACGTGTAATGGGGCGATAGAAGATGGGATTTGATGTCAGGTCTAACATCCTTAAAGCGGTCAACCAAGGCGCAAACAATGAGTCAAATGATAAATGGTATTCTCAAAAGTCAAATCATAATAATACATTAGTCCATTTCCAAGCCCACGCTTCACCTCCAAGTGGCAACAGATAATCGCGTGCCGTTCAATTCGGATGAAACTTGTGATTTTCCCTTCAAAGTAAGAACCGCACCATCGAAGTGGACACAGTCTGCATTATTATCCTCATTCGGGCTGTAGCCTTTGGTCTTAGGGCGTCAAGTCCTACAGGATAGTTACCGTAAGGCAAAAGGATACTACCCCACGTCTTTACGTCTCCAAACAAGTGAATTTTAAATGCCATTGCATGTCCACAAGTAACTAATTTTTGTCAGACTACTGAAAAGTGAAAACAACAAAAAGAAATTATCATTTGTCATGGGTCCATTGCCCACAAAAACACCTCCGAGAACCAGGTCTGCAGTGTAAGATGAGTAATGGTCCTGCAATCTACGGCTGGCTAATATTTTTGCGGGAATAAAATCAAAATTGTTTTACAACAGGACTGTCCGTTTCGTTTCCCATTATGATCAGTTTAAATTTTTGAAAGAAGAATTGTTGGTGATTGCACACACGGGTCTGTGCAGGAGGGTGCGTGCTTGACGTGTACCTGTGCATCTGCACTGCTTGCACACGTGTGCATATTCCTTCCTCTGTGTGCATTTGTTTGTTATGTTCTGCAGCATTATGTTTTGTGTTCAAATGTGTGCATATGTAGCTTTATGGACTTGTGTGGCTTGTATGATGATCTCTGCGTGGACGTAAGTTTGAACCTTTTGCTCATTTTGACTCCGTTCTTAGTGTATGTCAAGATAGCAAGTCGATGAACCTGAGAGTTATTTGAAACATAAATGCATGATGGTCCACGGCTAAACAGTTTCTTCGCAGCACCCATTCCTCGGTCAGAGAATGTAGAGTTCCACAGAGCATAGCCGCCATGTGGGCTCACATACTCGCACCATATTCTAGCCCCCATTATTATCATCATTATCGTCATCAACCTCATTCACATCCTTATAAGTGCTTGGCCAGGTCTCATCATCATCATCGTCGTAGATTTCGTTGTCGTTATCATCATCCCCCACATACTCATTTGGGTTGTATACACTCTAAGACTCTGCTACGTAACCTCTGCTCAGTCTACCTTAAACGAACCCTTCATGTGTACCACGTAATCTGTAGAACTCTGTGAGTGGTGAAAGATGTGTATGTGCAAACTTAGTTCTTGAGTACAAGCGGTACCGTCGAGTATTAGAGAAATTATGGCGCACGACATGCAGTCTTGGAGTTTTAACCATATATGTACGTCAGGGGTTCCCGGGAAACAAGATGCCAACACCATTGATGTCATCTTGAAGGAGTTGCTTGTTGCTATTGCTCCTGTTGCCAAGCGGAAACTTTACTTACAGCAGTAATCTTCCCTTCATTTGTAGGAAAATTAAGGAAAGTTCTTTTGCAGATCATTAGTTGGCAGTGGGGGTAAAGTAAATGGGGATCACTTTTGAGTTTCGTGTGCCAATCTAACTGTGTGTGTATGTGTGTCCGGTAGGTCTACCCTTTTCCTATTCGTTTTGCTCAGATTTTCAAGGCTTCAATGTTTCAACCAACAGTTTCAACTCCATAGATTCTCTTCATTATCATTTGGTCTGATTCTAAATCAGCTGAAATTGCGATCAACCCCTCCGCTAGTTTGCCTTCCTCACGTCATTGATAAAAAATTGATTTGGCTCTCAAAGAAAGGAGGGCCGGTTTATGGTGGTCCACGGCAAAAGTACCAGTTTCATTTGAACTCAGTTAATGGTAGAGAATGGCGTCACGATGAAAGTTGGTTGCTTCCGTTTGATTGCAACTCGAAAACCCATCCTGGTGCTTGTGCGAGCTGATGCCAATCTCACGTTAATTTAATTTTTCAACCATTTCCTTTTAGCAAGGGACCGCCTTCTCTTCCCTGCTGCTGCACAGAAAGAAACTACTACATACGAAAAACTCATTCAGACCAAACGGAGTACCTGTCCACTTTTTCAATGGTCAAGTCCATGAAGCGCCATTCGGAGAACGGCCATAGTTTTTCCTAATGTCTATCCCCTGACTAGACTTGAAATCTCAAATTTCACAGCCTCTCATTCTTCCAGTTTGATTCAATGCTCCATACTATCCCAGACACAGACCCATACAGAAGCCCCACATAAGCTCGGCAAACAAGCCTGTTACTGTATCCGTTGTAACACTCTGTCTTGGCAGAGTAGACGTACTGTTGAACTACGCTCCTGATAACATTCAGTATTAAGACGGTAATGATGAGGCATTAAAGACTCAGAAAATAATTCTACTTATCTATTCAGTTTAGTAGCGAGATTTTTAGGATGAAAGATGAAATTACGACTAAGCACGGAATGGATTTAGGAGATTAGTGGACAGGCTAGTGTATAATTCCGTTGATATTTAGTGAGAGGAATGAGACTTTATTCAGATCAGAGGGAGGATGTTTAACGGGAGTAATACATGTCATATGTGTGGGATGAGATGGGAGTCATTATGTGAGATGGCTGCAGAGAGAGGGGCATGTTGAATACATGCTGTCCGGTGGTAGCCGTGAGCAAATCATAAATCTTTCCTATTACGATTCAATGACTAGTGCATGCACTCCGACACCACTTGTACACAAATACACTGACAGACAGGCACACACATTACAAGGTGCCCATGCACTTGGATATTTCCTTAATTTGAACTTTCTGAGGTAATGTCAGAAAGGAAGATGCACGACATCATGGCAGTGGACGAACTCGAACAAATGAAGGGGGAGCGACTACAAATCGCTCTGAAGAACCTCACCATCTACTTTTTGCATGGGAGACAAGACCAAGACAGAGGGAGGGAAAGACAGTACTCAAAAGAATAATTAAATTATACGCCACGTTGTTAAACCTGCATGACTGCCTATAAAACATCCTTAGGCCTCCTTGTACACACGGTGCCAAGAAAATAAATGTCATTTCTCACAAAACACTATAGGAATAAAGACCATTACACCTTACCGCTCGAAGTTTTAAAGATTTATCCAGTTGCCATGTCAACAAAAATCCGAGTTGCTTCAACGTGGCATATTTTGTTCGATCTTCTTATTTACGCATTTGCTACAGGCTTTCTAGCTTGTGAATTGTCATTGATCAGAAGTCTGTCAATGTTAATGGTTGTACCCCACCACTACCGAAACCGACGTATCATTGATATCTTGAATTCGAAATGTTTTCAGGATCCATCAAGTTTTGGGATGAACAATTTTTCCACCACTCCCATGTTTAGCCTTGGATGGGCATGTCGTTTTTCATATACCCCTAGTCATAATAACAAGCAAAGTCAATTTACGAAATGTAAATAAAATGGGATGAATTTCCAATGGGCCTCTCTCAATTCCTTACTACTATTATCAAATCCCAGTGCAATGGAATTAAAATACTCCTATCCTAGGCATTATGTCGTCCGCCATGGGAAAGTGCCATTAATACAAGTCAAATCAACTCGGAACCTCATTGCTGAACTTGGCCAGGATGGACAGTGTCTTAATTGAAATTCTCGCGTTCCTAATGCGTGGGGGCTGAGGAGACTGCAACATGCCAACGAAGTCTAAACTCCAATCAATTAGAAAAAACATTCTCAGAGTTCTATTTTTTATGTTCCGATGTTCCGGAAAGAAAATATAAGTAAGGGCTACAGATAACATTAAAATGCTTTTACGCTCCAGAATAGTCACAAGCCAGCCCTAAACGAGTCCCATTAACGATTTACCAAAACCATCCGATCGCCTTTTTTTACTATTCCACATTAGTTACCTTAACAACTTTGTGACTGATAATCTAATGTTTTCATATTCTCGTTGTTGTCAAGGGCGAAAGAACCCACGGGCACGAATTATGCGAGCAACCTTTTAGGTTCCGTTATGAACAAAATTCTCGACATCCGTTGTCACTCACTACGCCCCAATAGCCAGCCATCCTATAGGGTAGAACTCGTAGATCCCTGGCTTAAGATTATTATGAACCCCTACTTTTTATATGTAAGCAAAAGTTTGCGCGGCAAAAGTGCGAGCGAACTGATGGAATACAATGGCACCAAGTAATTCAGGTATAGCTTTTGCAAGCGTTTTTTCTCACAAGTCACAATTTTATATGCCCATACCATCACGAGGTTATCATAGTAGTGATCTAATTAATAGATCTAATACCATCGACGTCAGCAGTAGCAACCATTTTTAATTAAGGGTTGTTCTCCACCGGTGCCACATTAGCAACAATCAGCTGAGCTCTCGCAAGCATCATCCGTACTTGGATCAATCCTTAATGTATCTTGATTATACTTACACGTAAACGATCATAATTTTTTACCTAAAACAAGGGGCTGGCTTGTAGTTATTACCCCTCTTCACATCCTAAGAGAATCATTCGGATGTGCTAATTGAACCATAAAGGTATTTATGTAAAGGTAGGAATATGGACATGTTGGGCGATTTAATAGAATAAAAGTTTGCAGACAAGGGCTACTGTGGTAAAGATTGGATTCTCTGAGGAAATTTTATAAAAATTACCTCACGTGCGCAATTTGAGACTGTTTAATTACAGCTGCTGAATTTCGTAAGATTTCTTGTGCATTGTGCGTAAGGGTTGTCGAAATAGAGAAGTGTACCGTCCACTCCAGCACACTACATAAACTTAAGCGAGATTTTCGCTTTCCAATCTTCCTCTACCCAATGTGGTTCTAAGCAAGTAGGATATTACGCCTTACGCCTCAAGTTCGGGCCTCAGTGGTGGCTCAAAATGGAAATCAGCAGCGTGTGATGCACAGCACACTGTGCCTACTCTTCCCGGATGCCCTGGCAAGGTGGCCATAAGCACCCAGTATGAAAAGCCACTGTCACTTTAAAACATAGTTGGCTTATGTATGCAGTACATTCTCTAATTATTCATAGCCTTTCCCTTCAGGCTATTGGAGACTAATTCAGCGGGAGATTCATGACAACAGTTGTACCGGTACGTCACCCGATTGGGCCTGGAACCTGGCGGTCCCAGTTGACGCTCAGCATATACAGCTACAGTGAATTCCACGGATCCCACAGTTAATATAATATCCTTGAGGTAACACACGAGGATCACTTGATTTCCCCTCCATGGGTTCACATTAAGCGATAAAGGGAGATAAAAACCGGGTCATTTATTCAGTCACACGCACCACACGGCACCTTAGTGTACTACTCCACGATTGCTGCAGTGGAAACTCGGAGTTGGAAAATCTCTCATAAGGCCACAAACTGGGTAGCAGTATACATTATGTAAGTACATTATGCACTTCCTCCCTGACTTATATTAAACCTGCACGTTAAAAAACTGTTTGAGTGAAAGGATTCCTTTCCCTCCACGGTCATACGTAATCGTGGGAACGCGTCAATTTTCAGTTCATTAGACCCCAAACTGCCCGGACGCCACCACCAGGGCCGACACGCTGAAAACATTTAAAGGCCGTCAACGTTCGGTCAAATCCCTCCCGAACATAAATATATGGTAACATCGTGTTCCATGTACTCACACCATGATGAAGCCTAATAGTTTCACTCACTCCTTCCAGCATGAAACGGTTTAGCATAGTTTGTAGCCAGCGGCAGCTACCCTCCACACAGGAGCACACATATGGTGCGAGAGCAACCATCGGTACAACTCACACTCTTACCCATTTTGTTATAACCTGTACACGCGGTGCGGTCCGAGCATGCGTGGGCAGGCTACGAATTACATTTGACACCATTAGGCAAGCGCCACTTTAAAGTCAGCACTGATTAATTTACAACTCCAGAGTGTTGGCTCCTGATCGTGGACCTCTGTGGACGCACTGAACAGAACATCTTCGTATTCTGCCATGAGTCCGCATTCCGCACGCTACTGTAAAGATCGTATTTCGCTAGAATGCAAGATTACTTTTCAGAGTAAAGTTCAAAATGACTGATTCCACGCGGAGCGACAGGTCGATTCAATCATAAGTGACTGTCATCAGTTTTAAATGTTGCTGGATAACTTGCAAAAGGATATCGGATGAAGGGATTATTTATTTTAATAAAAGTAATCATGAAAGGATATGCCTAATGAGGCATGCGTATAACCCCTGCTGCTCCTGAAAAAACACACCTCAAAAGGGTACATTAGGGCCTCTCCACGTGAGGGCCAAGTGATTCCTCCACCAACGATGCCAACGAAGGGAGAAGACAACCTCAAAAATGCTCCTATATTGTCTAGGATGATCGCGCGCACTCCCAAGCCAGAGGATCTGCGGGAGTAATATAAAATTGTCTGGTTCCCCACAAACAGACTTGGACACACGAGCAATGTGTAAAAGCATGGTCCTAAGTGCGGAACTGGGCGGCTGAGAAAGAAGTCTCGTTCGTTTCCTTCCTCATCCCGCAACTCCCTTAACAGTATTACTCGCGAGATTTATATACTTGGCCGTGGTGAGAGGGCTTTTCACCAAAATAAATTCATTTTCGCCCGTCATCATGATTTACTCTCCAGGACCTCTCTGTGTGTGTCGACGTCTACCCTCCCCGTGGTCAAAAGAAGTAGTCTGGACTGGACCAGTACAGTGTCGCAATCCCATAAACATTAACCAATCCGGTCACATGCCATCTCTGTCCTCGTCCAGAAGCCATTTGTTCATCCGTCTGCCGGCGTCTTGTATTTTGGAATCCACGTGTTCCTTGCGCAAGTTTTCTTCGCTATTAATGATTCCAAATTTGAGAATTAACTTATACCATTCCAGTTCTTCAGATATTTATTATACATGCCAATTTTATTCATACAATGTTATTTCTTCTTATATTTGTTTGCAAATAATAATTTTACAACATATTTTATTTTATCGTCGTTAAGGGTTCAACAAAGAATTTAACGACCGTACGGAATTCTATCTTGAATTAATGCTCCAATCAACAAATTGGTTGAGACCATATTAACAGTGGGTTTAGAAATAAGTCGTACTTCATGATCACCATCAGATTTATCGTGACAAAATTAAGAGAATCTTTCTAGCTCCAAATCCAAATATGGAGTAGGAATTGACAGAAATTTGGAGCTTAATATTTCAGTGTTCATTCCGTCTAGTCATGGAAGCAATAATAAATCACCGGGGGAGAAACTTGGAAGAAATGACAAATTCAAATCCCAAATCCTCGCTTTGTACTTGAGACTGGGGTTCACTGTAGATGAAATAATTTTTAATTGCCTCGCCTTGTCCCCAATGTGAGATGACGCGATTACAGACCAGCTCTCAATACTATAAGCGGTTTCCCACAAAACTCAGATCCATCCACTCTGCCTCCGTAATCCCCAAGCTCATAACTTGAGTACGTGTGTATGTGGTTGTGCGTATGTGTGTCCCTTAAAAATAGATGAGAAGTAACCCTAGTTGTGCTCTTTGCGCAACTCCTCTGTATCCCCTAACTCGAGAGCTCGTAAATTTCCTTTTAACCTCAGCTCTCTTAAAAAATCTCAAAAGGTTATGAGCGCCTTAAATTTACATTTTGACAGGAAGAAAATATTTGAAAAACCTATAAATGACTACGGAGTTGTACTATGAACGAGCTTGTATGCAACCCGTCAAAGGATCAAGTGTGTGTCCCCGCTCCGAGCAGAAAAAAACACCGTCACTGCTGCTTAGAGTACGACACGATGGCCGTGAAAACCATCCAGGGCACGACTAGCAATCCACTTGGACGGAAGCCACGGACAGACGCAATGAATGAATCCCATTTATCCGTCATGAAACTACATGCATTCACTCCAGCTTCCCGTTCCAGCAAACACTTACGCACAGTTAGACCGTACCCAACCAGACCCGGCTGACCCAACCGTGTATGCTTCTGATCGAGAGAAAAAGCTGTAAAATCTCTCGAAGTCGGAGCACATAGTATATGAAAATGACTTCAAAGTGGTGTGACAATCGATCGCTAGTATCAGCTATCCTGGCAGGACTGCCATAGAAACTGAACAGAAATTCTCAAAGGGAAACCTAGTAACTAGCATGTTGATCGTCAGACCATATGAACCACTACAATCCGATTAAAAGTTCCCTCATTCCCGCTCCTTTATTGCTTCCCTCAAGATTATATCGTAATC
This sequence comes from Pseudobourletiella spinata, assembly GCA_009870155.1. Taxonomy (NCBI): domain Eukaryota; kingdom Metazoa; phylum Arthropoda; class Collembola; order Symphypleona; family Bourletiellidae; genus Pseudobourletiella; species Pseudobourletiella spinata. The sequence continues at coordinate 20,553 of WJFA01000552.1, forward strand.
TTCACACGTGGCACTGTCCCACTTCCCCTTATAACACTGGTGAGTACCGCCTTAGCAACGACCGTCCAGAAAATCCAATTGCCTCGGCTGCATGGGAACCTCCATTACAACATCCTATGCTTAATTAGAAAATGGGAATTATTCTCTGCATAATTAATCCGCTCGTCGGCAACTGCCACTCCACTCACTTCTCTTATTATTTGTGTGGGGCGAAGGAGAACCTGAATCTGTGGAGCTAAAGGACTCTGAGGTTAATTCACCCTGGAGTCAGGGCTGACCGTACGTAGTATATGGGATCAGAATATTTCTTACGATAATTTATTCCCCTGTCGTGCTCTCGAGAACTGAGTGATTATTATTACGACGAACTATTCCAAGTGGTTATTTCACGAAAACCATAGAGACAAATGAACGCAGGTAACCTGCCTGTATGACTGAGAGAGAGATAATATCCTTGGTCGCATGTACACTTTATTTCCTCTAATTGTCAGGAGACTGACAAAACGGCAGAAATAGTCTTTTATTGTTGGCCCCGATGCGGGGAGTGCGAGTGCACGGAGCAGCGAGGGAGACGTCTCGTTGTGGAGGCACTGAAGGAGGTGAATTTCATGACATAACTCGTCGACGCTTCGGTGCTCAATAGCCGAGAGATTACAAAGTTTGTTCCCACGATAATTTTCCCTCTCCATCGTCCAAGCAAGTCCTCCTTCCCCCTCGTGCACGATATGTGCACACACAGACGTACGAGGCCGATCAGAAAATCTTCCTCTAGGCCCTGGCTTAAGCTCATATTTTAAAGCCTGTTCAGTTCTTCACATTCCAAGTTGCACGTTTATGCCGTTGCAGGACTTCACCGTCTACAGCGGTAAGGCAAACCAGATAAGTATAGAGTGCGACTCCCTTAGGCCCCCGTCCTCCAAATAGAGCTGAGCTATGGGTCCTTACGACATGCACCTACACCCCGTTATACCGGTGGTGGTGGAGGTGGTTAGGAGCAGGAGTAAAATCTCCCTTCCAGTACCCTGGGATGAAGATTGAACCTCATAGCGTTCCCGTCCACTTCATAGAACACTTTTTGGAAGCCAGCAGGTTACTTCTACATGGACCCACACATCCACAATTCTGAACACTTGTTCGTTCTGTTGTTTGAATCAAGTCTCGCATGCGTGGTCAATGCCATTAGTGAGAGAAGCATGCAGATTCAGAGTCGTAAACTATTTGGGTGAAATTTTATGTGGTGCTTAAAAGAGGAACAACCAAAATATACAATCCTCCGATGAGACAATAAATGTGTACTACAACGAAGAATACCGTGGAGGTGGGATATTTTTGAAATCTTTACCTCTGAATTCCCAAATTTCTAAGTTACGGGATCTACCTCGAATGAATGCTAACTAAATTTTAAATCCTGGTAGAAGAACCATTGCAATCTCAATTGCGATAATGTCACGTCATTTACCCAAAATGTGGGACAAAATATTTAAGAACTGGTGAATATTGCCAGTGTGGGGCTGGCGTTCCAGCTGTGGATTTCGCACGGATTCCTCAAAAAAATAATAGTTGAAGCCGTTGCACGGCGATTGGCAATGGTTGCAGATTCGAAAATAATTGGGGAAAGGGGGAAGCGGATATAATCTTATCATAATCATATTGTAAGGAAAAGAAAAAGTTTACAGTGTAGTCCACTCGCCCCTCCGAAGGGCTATGATTGAATCATATTTAATAGCAGCATTGGAGGCCACGATCCTCCCGCCCATTAGATGTACATTTATCAAAACTAAATGGTCATGGAGAAATAAGCCCAGGCTCTCGAACATCGCCGCCGCAATCCCTGTAATTTGGAGCAATAAATAATGGAGGTCCACTAATCCAAAATTCCTCTCACCTTACGCGCTGGTCTCAAACCTTACATAGTCTGTTACACTCTCACGCTCACAACAGTCTTTATTTCTCGTACATATGCACATTGGATGATTATTTATTTATTCAAAATCATCGGTGATAGTTTTCCCGAGAGCTTGATAAAAGCATATCATTATTCCCACCCTCCCATTGAGTTTTCTCCAATGTGTTTTCGGAATCCGAAAAAAATTCTTCTTCGTCCTATTCCTATCCAATGTAGGAAACTCCCTCTGGCCCGACCTCTGAGCATGGTCCCGATGAGCATGGCGCCAAAACATACGGTGAATTACCGGTTATTACCCATTGTTCCCCCTCAATCTCCACCTGAATCTCATTCAAACTTACATTAGGCGGTGTACGTCGTTGGAACAATGCTCACTTGCCAAACATGCTTAGTGCAAATACTAATCTCCACGTGAAATTTACGCTTAATCAGCTGATAACGACGGCATGATTGAACTGAAGCAATTAAGCTCTCTATTTCTTCCTCGATTATGGTTAATTGGGGTTATCAACAGGGATGGATTGAAACAGTTTCGTCCAGAATAACTGACTTGAGATACATAGGGATTTTGATACATTCTAATTACTCATACGTAGGAATGGGAGTCCGACCCGGAATGAGCCATGTCGAGACCCATTCTGGTCATAACTTGTAATTATGACGGACAGAAAGAGCAGGTCTGTCTGGTATCACAGTGGATATGCAGCAATAACAAAGTAAAGCTCGTAGCGCTTCAAGATGGACACTTCGAGATTGATGTGTAGCAGAAAAGTCTAAAGAGTTTGAGTAATTTAGAAGATGCGTGCTCACCCTAACTTTTAAGGAAATAATAACCATGATTACAAGGAATCGAGGGGTAAGGAAGAGCCAAAATTTTTTAGAAAATCTATAACCTTCCCAAAGTGCTCATTAGGATGGAAGGTACGATGCTGAGATGTGGAATGGAACAGTCAAACAAAGAACGGGAATGAGAAGCGCATGTTGAGCAAAGACAAGCGGCAAGGCGGAGGAGCGAAAACACACCTCCAAATAGTCCAAACTTTTAATCTGATTTTAAACTCAAGCTTATCCACATGTTGCCACGATGGAAAAGGAAACACGAAGAAGCAGTATGGATAAGTATGTTCTACTAGGCCGGATGAAGCAGGCATAGCCAAGAGATCCGGAGGGAGGTAGCATTTTGACACTACAGAGGCCCAGTTCTCATCCGAGGCTGTAATTATCACCCTCACCGTTATTCATCCCAATCCACAGAGTAAAATCCACGGTATCTTTTATATTTGTCATAAGTACCAACTGCAGGTTTGCAACTGAATCCCTTAATTACAGGGTCTACGTCAAGCGTAGCCAACCTGCATTTGACGTAGCCACTTCACGGCACCAACTATAATTTTTCCTATTTTTGAACCAGAGAAAGGATCATTACTAAAAATCTGCCGGTTCCCAGTGTTCCCTTTCTGTTACTTTCAGGAAATTTTAAAGTATAAGATAAGGTTACATTGTAGATGTTAAAACCTGGACAGTGCAGTTCTTACTTATTTGTTTTCATCCATATGGGAGTGACAGAGACGTAGCTCAAGAGTATTTCTGAATAAAGACAATAGAGGAAAGCTGTTTCGTTCAAAATTTCAACTTGCTAAATAGCTAAATATTCCACATCTTTTTTTGAGGCCAGAAAAGTTGAGTGAGCCCTGTACGACTGAACGACGTAGGGATGTTCGACTCCTTATGAGACGAAATGAAGAATGTTCTTGTCATGATGCCCCATGCGTGGTGGTGAGTCCTATTAGAAATACCAACGTGGTCCCCACTGGAGTCCCTTTACCGACCAATAGCCACTTCAGTCAGACAGTTATAATTCGACCAACAGACCTTCCTCTACCCGTCACAGAAGACATTCAAGTTCTCAGATTAAAATTATCATCCGGATGATTTAAGCATTGGCAGGCTGTGAATAGTAAGGAACTCCTCAGTAGAGATTACTGTCTCAGCACTAAGCTCAACCAGACAGTACTTGACAACAGCACTCATTATTAAATCGTCGACGTCATTTTCATAGAACGAATCCGTGAATAGGTGACGATTTGGAGACGGGTGAAGAAACGAGAGGGCTTTATAACTTCCCGTAGTTTCGTAAAGGAACTAACCCTGATTCCTTCTCCGGATGGCTAAGCTATCCCTCTTATTAACTGTGAATGATGTGGCAAAGGTTAACTTGATGTGAAAGGAGAAGGGAGAGAACTCTACGGGGTTAAATTGATTTCTTCAATACAAGAAATAATAATGCATTAGGGTCAGTTCAAATAATAACACATATGCCGTTTGTTCGAACCATAGCCACGATTAGACAGTAACTTTAGTGCAAGTCCAGGTGCTAAGCTTCCCAATCTGTCAGGTCTTCATTGCAGTTGCTTCCGCATTATGCTGACGATTTGGATTTTTTGTACGGCGCAACGCTAATAGCATTATTACCTCATGGACATTATCATTCGGCTGCACACCGCAGTCCAGCATTGAATGAAAAATAACAATACAATGATCTACCCTAGTTGGACAATAGATTGATCAACCTGATGATGATAATGACGCCAACCACTGCGAAGTATGTATTAAAAATATTGGACCTTTATTACTGTTTACCATCCTATCGCGGGAAAATATCTTCTCTTCTTTAATGTTGCCCTGTGGAGTACACACCGGCTTCAGTACAAGTACAAACACAGAAACATGTGCAATACGCTCCTGCATAATATGACGCAATCCCTTCTAGGCTATATCCTTACCAAGCCATTCTCATATGCATACACACATGACCACGCACACACTGCAAGTGTCTGATTGCGTTGAATTCAATAAGGAATTCAACTCAACTGCGTTTAATCTGACTAAATATCATCATTCGTCGACAATAGAACCTTCATCGTCGGAGGTAGCATCCACACCATTGAGAAAAATACCAGCGAAGCGTCGGGGTTATGGCCTAAAGCTCCGCTAAACATAACGCATTTCGCTGTCACTCATGTACCATGTTCCTCCACACTACTCCGCGTAGATTTCACATATGCGCGTATGCAGAGTTGCTCAAAGCTGCGGCATCGAATCAGCCGGAATTATCTCTTAGGTGCATAATTAGGCACAAAACATTCATAGCGACCGGAACCACATTCTTATTTTATCCTCCGAGGTGCGAGCTCCTGCGTTGGTCATTGTTATTCTAATAACGCGTGATAATAATAATTTCCATCACAATGTTGACAATGGTACACAAACTGAGTCCATTAACACATTCATTTTTTTGTCGCCTTTCTGTGAATGCCTTCCCTGGACTTTTTCACTTCAAATTATGGTAAGTTGGTAGATACAGCTGTAGGTAGGCAACAACTGACGACGGTGGCTAGAAAAGTTTTGACGGAGTTTATAACGGAAGCTCAAACGTGAGCGGAAATCAGTTACTATGGCAAGACTTCCGACAAGAGACTTGTGCCCGTGATTGCGGCGGGAAGAACTTGGTACAAAAGTTTATAATCAATGCATTAGAAACAGGTAGGTCAAATTTCCGTCAATAATAGAATATCCTGTGAGGTTTATTGCAGTACATGAGCAGTATTAGCTCTTCCGACTTAATTTCTACAAGTCTCCACATCTGACACACTTAGTGCCCGGAGTTGACGGGAAAACATACGACATCATTCGCTAATCGTGTGCTTTATGGACACCACATGTTTTCCCTCGGCCAAAACACCCTGCGACGGCAGGCCAGGACAGAGCGGTTCCACCATTGGAATTAATGCTGCGCCACGACCTTAGAAGAACACCGATGTCTACTCCCTATAATCATCAGTCCTTGGTAAACTTATTGGTTGCATGGGACTCGTTGACAACCGACCGCGCCTACCACTCATTTCAGACAAACTGATACCGAACAAGGCCTCGCACACGTCCGTCCACCTTAGTGGTAGAAGTTTTGTCAAAGAAACAGAGATTTAAAATTCACATTTCCCTCCTCTCTCAAGAATTTTCTGTGGGTTTAACTATCTGAACTTCACGCCCTTTCATTCCTTTCCGACTTGGCTCATGATAGTGATAATTCCCTTGCTCCCGCTCATATCCTCGTCCCATACTGTGACTGATGAGCATCCATCAGAAGTGAATGTGAGCGGGTTGTTGGGCTCTCGTACTCTTATAAGAAATGGACAGGAGGCCTCCTGCTCCCATGCCACTAATTTACAATGCCAACTTATACAGTCGGGATGGATGGTATGAGTGGATGAGCATAAGTGTAGAAGGGGGGTTGAACCACGGCGTAAACGTCTGCACCCATCCTTATTTTGTCAAAGTTCTGGGTACTGCTGCCTAAACTTCATGAAAAATGTATGTGGATGTGGAAAGCCGGAGAAGGGAACCAATAGAGAGAGATAGAGAGAGAGCGAGAAAACTTTATGGAGGAAAAAGTTGAACGCTAACCCACCCACGTCACGGTGCAATAAATTATAATCACTCTTTATGGCACACCAAATACGTTCCCTCGATCAAGTAAAGATCCCACTTTAAAGGCGCTTCCACTCCTACAGGAGTGAAATAAAACGAACTCATAAGCCAGATCTACATCAGCCCCTATCTCAGCTCAACGCATTCCAGCATTTGAATGCCAATTACACATGCACACAGAAATCCTCAAGTTGTGGTATGGATTGCAAAAGATATTGTCTCAACATTGATGAGATAATAGCTGATGATGAATAATCCATCGTGACTTCACCTCTCAATTTAACGGGGGCTCGCGCGTGCGCTACTACATTTTTCCAGCTTCTGTTCTGAATATGTACATTTTAAATGAGTTCAATATCTCATCAGCAGTATGTGTCCGGTTTCATCATAGTAAGTTTTCCTCACGCTTTCATCGCACTGTCTGTCGTCATTTTGAAGAGCATCGGGCCCAAAATCACACAGATCTGAAATCACTGATTATTTTGTCGAAGTAGCAATCCATAACATTTGTCCTCCTTCAGCAATAACTATATCAGGATCCAGTAAGTCCGAGGTCTGAGCCAGAGGACACAGTAAACCAACATGGTAAGACACCAAAGGCCTGAGGGCTCGATTGCATTAGAATCTGTTCAATGATTTATGCTTAAAAAATATTACACGCCAGTTCGTTTGGTGTGGAAGACGTAAAAGTTTGTTGCAATATGATAAGGGAGATCCTCTATTCGCTCGCTAATGAGCCAGTCTCGATGCATGGGAGTAAATACACTGCTAACATTGGACTCATATTCGACTTCAAACCAGTAATTAATATTTTTATCTTGGAGCTGGCTTATCTCCAGCTAAAGGATACTAATATTTCATTCCAGTTCAATGAAATAAACCACAAGTTCAAAGATACGATCCCCCATAGTTAGTACTAGCGATTGTCGCCAGTCATATATTTCTTCTCAATAGTACGACCACAGACATGCGTATCGTATTGAATCATTTATTATACTACGGAAAACGGAGTTGAATATCCATTTTATATAGTGTTAACATCAGTACATAAGTAAACTGAGATATGCATGCGATAAATACAGATTAACATATGCATCAGTTTGTATAATAAAATACCTCTATGTTGGATTTTGTTTTGAATTAATGTATCCAAGGTGTATAAGTGAGTAATTGTCATCCATGCACATAGGAGTCATAATCAGTTTTTTGAAATTTCATTTTTCACGTACTTTTCTGAGGTCATATGGGATGCAACCGCAACCAAACGTACCCCATACGTAAGATATAAAGAACCGTGTCTCAATACTCGCTCCGCCGCTGAGGGAACCTATCCCTTCATGACAGCATGGCCTAAACCCTATAAACCTGAACTTCCAGCCGGACTGTCAGTCCTGTCCTATCGGCTTAGACCTAGCCTTCGAAGAGTAAGAATATTGGTCAGAAGATCTTCCGGGTTAGGTCACCGTAAAGTAGCCCTGTAGAAGGTTGAGAGCGAGGTGAGTGGAGGAGTATGTAGTTCTTTAAGCGATAGGTCGGGGGCGTACACTATTTGAATGGGGAAATATTCAGGCGGATGCACTTGAGTAAGCGAATGTCCTGGTGGCAGAAACCCCCAGGCGTGTAGGAAAACTCTGATCTGTGCTGTAAGCCCTTCTAGCGGAAGGAAGAATAACTGCTTGACATATACGTCAGGACGAGGTGGAGAACCCTGGGGGAAGTTTTATCGGGCGTGCATTGGATACTGGAGGGTGTTGGGAAGTGCCACTGGACTTAAAGAAAACCTTTGGGTGGAATGCCCCTAGGCTGGGAAACCAAAGGAAGAAGAGTTTATGGGGTTCTCTCCCAGGTTCCACACAATGCGTGGGCAAACTCGCTAGTTCAGCATAATGTAATGTAGTGCCACCAATAGTGTACAAATGACACACAAAGTAGTATATACTGCGAGTGGGTAATGCGAGACCTTCTCTGCCCTGTGTAGTGTGATTTAACGCATAGAGGAGAAGGAGGAGACTTGTCCAAAATATATCAAGCTGCGGATGTCGTAAAAATTTAGAGCCGAGCCACAGTACACATACAAAATGGTACTCGCTTTCATTACTTATCTTGTAGGAGAAAAACCTACTATTAGAGATGACGGTCAAACAGTTAGAGAGGACTCAAGCAAGCACCCAATGATGCCTTCTCTACATTACGTCGTACTTCTCATATTGCCCAATTTCGAACTCACTCAGTGCCGTTCTCCCGTTAGTGAAACTGTAGTTTTAATTGCACAGAAAGAGCATGGGCGTACTTGATGTAGGGAAAAGGCTCCAAACTTGTCGAAATGATCCCAAACTGATACAATCGGACTCGAACTAATCGATATTTTCCTAGTACAATAGTTTCCATTTGATTATGTTGTAGCAACAAGACTGGTTAAAAGAAAGAATCCCAGAGAACTTTGTTATTCCTCGCTCCTCAAAGCGTCTGAATTTCGAGCCACGCGCAACTAAATACGGAAGTACATCTAAAAATAAGGCTAAGAATCCCAGAAAAATGAAAAAAACATTATGGGGACATGACATACATGACATACAAACATGATGGGAAAACTCATCGCGAGCAGTGCTCCCTTCCCAAGTAGAATAGACTTATAATACCGTTATAAAAGTAAAGTCATCTACTATTTACACAATGGCTGTTAGTCCCTCAGCTTTTCATAGGAAGTGATGAATTTGGTCCGGATGACATTGGGAGGATTTCGGCACACAGCAATCGAAGGGTCCGACCACAAAATCTCTCTTAAGAGCATTTGAAAAAAGTAAAACGTGAGGAAAGAGTCAAAGTTTCTACCAAAATTGTCATTGAGCAGTGATGGAGATGAAACTGATCATCATCAACGTCCAGGGCCAGCCTTGAGTCGATTCAACCGACTTTCACAATCCCGCCGCACGCTTCCAGCTAATCAGTTCACAAAAGCCATCCAACCCATGCTCGTTTGATTTCGCCCATAAATTCATGTTCATCTGGATGAATTTATGGGCATGGTGAGACGGAACATGAGGTGTCACTTTGCAAAATTCACGCAGGTATAATGCGAAAGCAAGGTTAGAAGAGTACTTTAAATCAGAATATGTTAAAACTTACCTGACAATCACCTGCAGGGAAGATTAAAGCATATGCCGCCATGCGAATCCAGCTCATCGCCTAAGCACGAGTCTCTTTCTTTTTACACGTTACGTTCAATATTTCGCACGTTTACAAAATGACACCACAGCAGTGCATCAGTATTTCTTCCTCAATGGGGAACCATAGACTACTTTCCCTTAAAATTTGGTCAAATTGATCAACAAGGGTATGACTGGACTAAAAATCTCTAAAGCCCATGTGATAATATTTGGTAATTAAGAGCGAAATGCCCAGACATGTATACTAAAGTTTTTTTGAGGACGTTTAACATCCGAATGTTTCACCTTGTGTTCGCAAAGACAAGGTTTCCCCACTGGTGGTGGTGGTGAGGGTACAGCCTTGGAGTTTCCTTCTGTCCCCCTCCTTCGTTTACTTTTTCTTAACATATGTAGATTAAATTGAATTCTAACTTTATATTATCCTTTTCCAGGGTGTTGTTTGTAGAAACTTTCTGGTAGTCTTCCTGGGCAGGTCTAGACTGCCTCTCTATCCTCTCTCTGCTTCTCACTACAGGTAGAAAATATGGACCCCCTGGTTCCACTCAAACTCAATGAATCAAGTAGATGGACGGAACGGCAAATGAAGAGATCTCCGCTGGATCACTTGACTCTTCCTCGTCGCCTTTCCTATCCTTCTATCACAAAGACATTCCTGGAGCTCAATAGTTACTTTGAGTTTGTGTCTGCATATGCGTTTGTGTTTGTGGGGAACACTAGTATCTTGTTTCTCCCAGCACATCAAAGTTACTAATTCAGTTGCTTAAGATGGTAACAACAGCTATATCCTGCCCTGCCGAGTCCCTACGGGATCACGCATGGCAACAAGTTTTACCTGCGTAAGGATGTACAAGATAGAATGTACGCGCGTGGATTACTGCTTAAACATTTTTACCTTTCACACATGTGTAGTATCCCACACGAACATTGGAGTTAATCTATGAGAGAAATTTCCATCTTCCAACGATAATCTAAACGTACCACGGTCATGAAATTACTCTCCAACTTACAAAACCCCGCCGTCACCATCAAAGATAGTAGAACATATACCATGTACGGATATTAAGGACGTCTAGGTAATACAGGAAAATGAAGCAACTGCACCATCATCCCTGTTTCAGCTTGGCACATCCTGAGATGGTAGGGAGCAACAGCAGTTTCATGAAAGCAGTTACTATGAGCTACTTAAAGACATACCGGCAGTTATTGATGACCGAAAAGACTGAGAAAAGGAAGGTATTAGGTTCTCGTTTCTTCAATTCCACACTAAAGTAGGAGAATTCCATTTTCAGTATAAACACAGGTTTTACGTACGCACCTGCGGCTTTCAAATGTTCATAATAGGAGCCATCAGTGGCACTAACTCGGTGGGAGTCGAGGAGGGAAAGTGAAGCATAAATACAGATGTATAAACACATCAGCTGTGTACAGGTGATCGTCAGATAATTGGCAGCACGTCATAAGACTGAATGTTCACGTACGTAAACGTGTGCAGGGACGAAATGGCATAGGATTAGAAAGGTGGTTGGGTATAAGGAAAAAGTTATCTGAACAGTAGAGCAATATCTGCAAGGGATATGGACACTGAAGAGCTGATTCATGATTCCGAAATAGAGTATTGTGCTTACAACTAGGTGGTTGTACGTAATAATAATAATGTCGCTATTAAGAGCTGCGCGTAATAGTTCAAAATAACAGTAAACGGAAGAGCACTAAAAAGAAATCCTTTTAACAAAATAATTTTTACACTGGTCTCTCTCATTGTCCGCATGGTCATTATTACCTCGCATTTAACCTTTCGAAGATGTTTTAAAACTACCATGCAGGCACATCGGAGTAAAAGGGTGATAAACAAAGTTCCTATAAGTGGCAAACCCTGCTCATGGATCCAAACTTTTATTTATGAGTGGGCTTCATTGAGGCGAAACTTGACATCTTTTCTCGATGAGTCACGGAACAAATTTTATCCAAGCTTGAGAGAGTGAGGGTTCCTTCTTCCTTCCTTGTGTGACATTTACGAACTAATTATTAATACCATTTTTGACCACTCTGACCTACTTTCTTACTTTTGGGAGCCCTTTAATATGAATTTCCAAGTCGAGGTCTCGCGACGTCGTTTTTCAGGTTCCAGTTGAGGGACCTGCAATTAAGCTTTCTCACGGATCGGATAATCCGCGGATATCCGAATTGACGGATAGGATGGGTGTCCATCCGATCCGAAATTTAGATGCTCGGATACGGATAGGCGAATATCCGATCCGCCGAAATTCGGATCGGATTCGGATAGACGTCGGATATCCGACATACTCGTTTTGTGTTGATTATACGTGCTCACTCCACATCATTCGGCCCTCCTTCAGGCTGCAATTTAATGCGACAAATTTGTAGTCGACGCATCTTATGCACACTGTATGTATTTGCGTACATTGAACAGGTCACAATAGGAGGGTACAGTAGGTGCATAAATCGGATCGACTCCAGACTTTTAGGACATGGCTACGCAGAATACACTAACCCTAAAGTCATTCACCCAACCAACGCCTAGTTTTCAAAATATTCAAATCTGAATTTTCTTAGAAATCGTTCGTTTTAATTCTGTAATTTTAAAGCCCCCAGGTGCGTGAAACTAAAGTTCTTACGAAAAATCCCTTGTGGAATTCCAAGGAACAATTTGGATGAAAGTTCCGACTTGAATAGTTTGGAAACTAGGCGTTATAAAAAATATGTATACAAGCAAGTACTTTCAACGAAACACGACCATCAGTTCCAATTTTTTCAAAGGTTTAGGCAATTTTACCGGCTGAAAAGGACGTAATTTGAGCTTCTTTGTCTTAAATCTCGGTTAAAATTATAATATTAGCTATTGATATGGCTTGTAAACGTGGGAGGAATGGACTTCGGATATCCGCGGATCGGATATGGATAGCACTATTTCTACGCGACACCACCTCGGATCGGTTACGGATTGAGTGAAAAATATCCGAGCCATACAGATCGGATCGAATTGGATGGCGGATAGGCAAATATCCGATCCGTGAGAAAGCTTACCTGCAACGACATCTTTACTGCTGGGTGTCACTGCCAACCACATATTCATATACATAGAAGTTGTAATTTTATCCGTTTACATAAATTATTGATATCTTTTAGGTCAGATCTGGTTGCATAAGTTTAGCTCCAGGAGAAAATACAGAACATAAAAATGGTCCAGGTCTTGATGTCTCACAATGGACCCCCCTAACTGTCACCAAACCACAAACGGGTGACTAGGAATTGGGCATTCGCAATCTTCCTACTGACCTCTCGAGCGCGCATAATCACCCATTTGTGCTTTGGTGACAGTTAGGGGGGTTCCCTTGTGAGACCTGAATTTCCAAGTTACGGACGTAGGTCAGGTCCACATTTTGGGTCCTCATTCCCTAAATATAAGGTATATGTGTATTTTTTAAAATTTACGCGCCATTACAAATATTTTCATGATTTATAGTAATTAGAACCGCTGAACGCAACTTGATGACATACAGGGATAGGCGGATTACGGCCCTCAGTGATCTGATTACAGATTAGATTACGGTAATTTTTAAATCACACTAGATTACAGATTATGCCAACAAAAATCAAATTACAGATTTCTCGAATTTTTTTGAGATAATTGATTACAGATTATTCCTAACATTTTCTTTCAGATTACAGATTACAGATGATTTTAATCAGATTACCATTTAGATTAGATTAAAAAAAATTTTGGCTCAAAAAAGAAGTATTGGAATTTTATCATCCTTTCATTACAAACTAGAAAACTCGTACAAATATTAACAAATTCAATCTGAACACAAAATTAGAAGATGGGTGATACCCGGCAGTCTAGGATGGGCGGATTTCTGACCCACGTAATTAGATTACTGACAGTTATGACTCTACGACAGTATGCACCTGCTTAAGCTTTGGCAGCATCCAGGCATATAACAGCTTGAGGCGCACTTGGTGATCTACGGCGTTCAAAGTCGCAATTGCAAATTATGCTCAGAGGAGCAGTTTTTAACATGCCCGCACTTGTGCGGCATTTAGCCATCGGATTGGTTGCTTCATTCATGGTGCTGCTGGACGCTGCTTAGAATGAAATAAACCGGCAGCCGCCTAGAAAAGAGGCAAAGTTTTTGGGCGTACGAAATGTAAAGGACAATTAATACGCGTACAGTTATTCATTAAGAAGTGGAAATGATTGCACATGGATGATAAGGAAATTAATGTAGTTGGTATGTTGAAAACGGAGCATTCACGGAGAAATGTTAACGTAGTTCAAGTTCACGATTCCGAGTTCATCAGGAATTTTTTTCGATTCATTC
>WJFA01000553.1:0-34452 GCA_009870155.1 Pseudobourletiella spinata
GAGCAAAACTATACAGGGTGTCTCAATAGGATATGTCACATTTGTTTTCAATCTAGCTCCTGAACCCTTGGCCGCACATCAATTATTTTAGTACCAATCGAGTCCTGAGGCTTTGAGAATTTGTATGGTACCAATCTCATTTGGGTCAGTTAATTGGTTTCTGAGATAGCGGAGTGGGGAAAAAAAACTTGTTTGGGTTCATAAAATGTAAAGTACTAGCTCCCAGAAAATGATATCATTTGGTACTACCGAGTAAAATGAACATTTAATCTTTGCTATACTTGCGCTAAAGAACAAATAAATAATTGTACACATCAAGATGATGAGAGAAGCATAATTGGGACGTGGACTACCATAAAAATAAATGTGGCATTGCCAAAGGGATGTTTGAATCAAGAAATATGTGAAGTCCAAAATTTTGAGGAACCTAATATAGAATTATTCAACGAATACAAAAGGAAGTTTCTGAAAAATAAGACATTCATTTGTTGATAATAATTCATTTAAAACTATAGAAGACAAGAAAAGTTTAATGAAGAAGCTAAAAAAATGGGAATAACCTTAGGTGAAAATAACTTTGAAAAAAATTCTGGAAGATCTATTGTTGACACAAGCGAAAAAAATGTCTAAATTGTCTTTGGGGTAAATTAGTACCGAGAGATTCCTTTCAGCAAGTTACAATAGTAACAACTGCGACGAAGTATTATCAGATATTGTATAATAGAGCAATTAAAGTCTCAAACATGACATTTATTAACGACGACATCGTAAGAATAGAATCTAAACCAAGAAATGAATTTGTGGAAGATCAGAAAAATACGAATATTTACATCGCAACTTATACTAATGCTAATGCTAGACTAAGATTATATGATGCTATAGATAAACTAAATGATCGTGTTTTACACATGGATACTGATTCTATAGTTTAAGCTGATGATGAGAAAGTTGAAATATAGACGATTATTATTTGGAGATAGGGAAGACGAATTAAAAGATTTGAGTGGTCATAATAGAGATACAAACGGAATAAATGAATGGGTTTCAACTGGACCTAAAAGGTATGCAGCTGATACAAACATACATGGGAATGCAATTTGTAAATTCAGGAAATTAAGAAATAACTAATGATATTTAGAAACTATCCGTAAATCATAACCAATTTTGAAGAGATAATTACGTCATAATTATAATAAAGAAACAAACGAAAAGCTATAGTTTCATTGGTGACTTTTGTAAAAGAGTTGTAAATGATAATCAGCTAGGTTTGCTGTCATTTCCACATTCAGAATTACTACAAGTTAATTCTTTACATAAAAGAGTTGTAAATGATAATCAGCTAAGTTTGCTGTCACTCCCACATTCATAATTACTAGAGCTTAATTCTTTACAGTATGGGTACCAATAATTAAATAACTACAAAATTAAATTGATAAAATAAATTAAAAATAGTAATAAAATAATAGCAATAAGAAACAAACCATATAAATGGTGCTCGACTGGGATGATAAGATTATAAGAGATCAAAAGCTTCCTGACTCATTTAGATGTCTACTTAATGGAGCACGTAATTCAGGAAAAATGTGTAGGAAGTTCTGTATTCCAAGCAAAGCATAAAATTATTGATTACGCACTTTCATGTGGCTTAAGTAAAGAACATATTCGAGGAATTTTTGATTTGAAGAAAGAAATAATAGGATCAGGAATTGATGTTTTTGCATTCATTAAACACTACGGGAAATTAACAGAAAATAGAAACCAAATTTCAGTTAGTTTTCTAGACACTGAAGAAGAAATTCCTGATCCTAGTGAGATTGATACAAATCTAAAAACTATTGTAGTTTTTGATGATAGTTTTTAATAATAGAAACCAAGATGTACGGAAAGCATATTTTACTGGAGGTAGACATTCATATTGTTCTGGAACTTTGAATTGGATAGACGATCAATAAGGAAAAATACTAATCTCTGTATTTATTATGTTATTTTTTTAATTTTATTCGAATTACATGAAAGAGACATACAGAATTAGTGGCACGATAAAGTTCCAAGAGACATTACTTTAGACGAGTTTCAAAAATTCTGTACAGATGCTTGTAAACAAGAACATGGATTTGTATACATTGATTTAACAAACACTAAACGCATATTCAAAACAAAACGTCAATTAGCGCTGGAATGATTAGTCTTTGACGGTTTAAGACACAATAAAAACGTTTAATGACACACAAATACTACTAGATGGGTACATGCAGCCCCCTAAAAATCATAAAAATATTGATAATAGAAATAAAAATAATAATGGTACAAAGATATAAAGTAAAAAAGGCTAGTAAGATGATGGTAAGGGTTTTTCATTATATTAAAAAAGTTCTGAGTCAGCTCTCACACAGGCAGGACGTATCTCTCTGAGCTCCCGACAAGCTTTGAGCACAGTCTTTTACTTGGATATCCGGAGTCGAGCTGATGCCCGTCAGGTGCGGACTGGATAGAGGTACACAAGGAAAGCGGATGAGGTAGAGAGTGGCCCCCCAAATAGTGAATTTAGGACTCGGAACTCGAAGAAAACTCCCGTCACACACTACGTTCAAACGATATACACAAGAGCTGATAGTGCATCCGGGCTAAGGAGGGACAGCAGAGGATACCGTGAGGACGGCAGGACTTCGCTCACACGGTACAATTGAAGGAGTGCCATTTGCGGCTACGGCTGTACGCTGTTTCATGAAAATGTTAAATGCACAACTTTCCACAGCCTGCTCCGGTTAATTGAATGCGTATATAGCTTTGATCCAAGTAATTTAACCATTTAAGTCAATGTGGACATTTCGAAAAAAGCAGCGCTCTCCAGGTTTTGAACAACGCCCATTCAAACGTAATAGAATCGGTGGAAGCCCCCAAAAGCATCTACCACCCCAGCATCAGGTAATGTCACAGGAACAAAGTACAAGGGAAGGATCAAGCACCACCATGAGTGATCAGGGTCTGCCAATGGCACCGGACATGGAACAATTGCTTGCTAGGATGACCATCAACTTCCGGAAGGAGTTGGACCCGATGAAAAAGGATTTTCGAACTATCATCCAGAGAGTGGAAACGCTCGATCAGAATATGGATGCAATGCAGGAAGAGATCGACAGCTTACATGATGAGCTAGAGTTTATGCGCAAACAGCAACTTACTAAAACCCTAATTATCTTTGGTTTAGACGAGGACCTTAACGAGCTCCGAACCATAACTGACACTAAGGTGCAGGAATTCATGATGGTGCAGGAATTAAAATGGAACTCTCATCGACGCTTATCGACACAGTGAGGAGACTAGGAAGAATTCGGGGCGGCCGCCCCAGACCGGTGGAGCTCACAGTGACCCCCCAATAGGATAAGTACCTTGTACTTAATGCTAAAACAAAACTAAAGGACCAAGCCGATACCAGCCGCATCTATATCTACCCAGCTCGAACTCAAAAGGAAGCTCAGGCCCATTGGAAACTAATAGCTTTTGCAGAAGAAAAGAAACCACAGGACCCGAGTCTCAAATATCTCGTCCGAAACTACCAAGTTGAGTTTACAAATAAAAAGCAAACCGAGACGTACCAATTGAATCGGACGGGTCAGGTGGAGCCCAGAAATGGGCTGCGAAGGGGGGAGCCTACCAATAGCGCCTTGGACACGGTCACCCCTAGAACTTTTTGTAACTAAATACTGGAAAACACCACCTCGGCAGCAATTAATAATAGATAAACGACATAATACTACTAACCCAACATCTATACCCTTTATAATGTAAGAGGACTAACCACTGTGGTAGATATGGATACTGCGAACCAGTAGCAAGTAATTAATCACGATATTGTTACGCGCTACCGTGGAAACCGGGTATGGTGTTTGGAAGCGGTTGGGGATGTTTGGAAAACCGACGTAATGAATACGGTTTTCCACGCAGAGAGCCAGCGGAGAAAACCGGATTCATTCAGGTTTGAAAGCTGAACGATTGCGGACACTTTGGGAATTTGCTGCTGGATTTTCCTTCGGAGATTTTCTCTTTTCCTACCAAGATCTTAACAATATAGTAGCCCTAGTAGAAACTTGGACATATGAGGAGAAGGACAGCCGAATTGTAAGGCTCAAGAATTTATGGCCCGGACACGAGATTTATAATGCCTTAGCCATAAAGACAGCCCTAGGACGACCCAGTGGAGGAATTTTGATTATGGTTAAGAAGGAAACGATGAAGAATGTCAAGATTATCAAATTGGTACGCCAGTCACGGTCATTGCGGCATAACTCAATGATAGTTTTACTAGAACCGATATACAAGACTTCAAGAACATAAAAACTATGACGGAACAATTATACCCGACGGACCGGACCCTTATTATGGGGGACTTTAATGCCAGGATCAGCCAGCTGGGCCAGCTAGAGGATGACGTATTTTAGATTAGATGGCTTACTAACGGCGCGCCCAGAAGATTTAGACCAATGTATCGGTAACATCATTAAGATCATTACAGACCATTTTCAGGAACACGAGACATACTCCCTCCATCTTAACGACAAATACCCCCAATACGCCACCGTATTTTTAACTGCTGAAGAGAGCCTGCGCTCACAGCGCAAACAGCACCGCGAAGCGGCCAAGATGGAGAAAGAAAAAGGTCGATGGCCCTACCTGCCATGGTGCCTACGGACAACACTGAGCTGGCAACAGAAGAAACTCATTTCCCAAATACGTCAGGACTCTATGTACATAAGAACCGGAGGGGAGTTATTGCAAATCCCACACCTTGAGGTTAATATACCCTGTGGAATTTGCAATACGGGTAAAAGTATCAGCATTTGCTTGTGGAATGCCCAATCACAGCAATGGTAGCCCGCTACTTGCAAGAATTAGGTTGGGACGAGTCAAGTCCAGCAAATTCTGTGGCCACCGGATGGGAAGATCCTCAGCGTATCTACAACCTCACTATGCAGGCTCTACAACTTAGACAGGAAAGCCATCAGCAGATGTCAGTAGCCTGACAGCACTAGACGACAAACTAGCCTCACCAAGACCAGAAGTGGTGACAACCGAACCATTGGCAAGTCAGCGACGAGCACACGGGAATCTAAGGACGAACCATACGAAGGAGCATCCGCATTTCACCCGAGAGGCACTTGCGTTCACCTCACCAAAAGATAAGACGCTAAAATCGGTAAAGACCGCTCCCGTTACACTAGCTAGTTAGCATTACTAATCTTGTACCTCCTCTACAGACGGAAACAATGAGGGCATTTACGCTTACGCTCCTGATCGCGGCAGTTTGTCTCTCGTCAGCGAGAGCCGGAGTTTGGCAGGCTTTCCTGAACCAGCAGGTTCTCACCGCTATCGCAGCCTCGGTCGGTATAGATGTCGCGGTGGATTCCTGGCAACGTGCAGATACCGACACAATGGTTGAAAAATTAGAATCGAGTCTCCATGCAACGGCCCAAACACAAGAAGCTTTGGTACTACGGGATCTTCGGGAGACCGACGACCCCAATTCTGGCAGACTTACGGTGGCATGACGATTATGGGGATTTCCATACTATTCCTCGTATCCTACATCTACAGCGTATGCCCCACCTACAACGGACACTAGAGGGCACTCGGGAACAACGTGATTTGTAATACAGAAGTGATAAAGATTAGGATAAGGTTGGGTATAGATAAGGATTAGATAATTATTCTCAAATCTGGGCTCGGAACTCAGTCATACATGTTTATTCTTAACTCTTGTTCCAAAAACTATGAAACTCCATGGGCCAATGGCGCGGAGGGCGTGTAAATAAATCACAATCACAATTATATTGATAAAAAATTAAACTTAATACAAAATGGACACGCTATCTCTGTTGAACAGTCGTATAAGAATCGTCAAACTTAAAGATCTCGAACAAAAGAAACAGTCCACAGTTATTGAAGCTAAAAAGGTAAAGAGTACCAAATGTATTACAACTCAGCTGAAGTTAAATATTGAAATTGATGATACTTTCGGTATTGTTTATCTACCATCAAGTATTAGAAACAGAGAAACAAGTACAAAACATTGTCCTCTGCAAACTAATTTACAATGGGTTAACTCAAAATGATGGATACACTACACATCATATCAAATTTGTTGAGTAAATAATTATATCTATTAAATGTTCTTCTTCAAATGTAAATTTAGTACTAAATCTAAAAATGTTACAAAAGAATAAAAATAATAAACGCTGGATTATGAGAGCAATTTGTACCGTTTGTGGTAGTAATAAGTTTAGATTTATCAAAAATTATGCTTCTGGAGGAGATATTGTTGATACTATTTTTAAGCATATTGGTGAAGTTCATTTTCGGGGATCCAATTATCTTGGACAGGGAACAAAATTTTGTTTCATCAGCATTTTAATCCTCAATCACTCATCAGAAATTTATTTATTTTTATAGTAGGGCATCCCCATCATTACCCCATCATCTACAACTTTCTTATAATTATTATTATTTCATTCCAGAAATTTATGGGGTCATTTCCGTACCCGCCAATTTATTTTCAATTTATACTTTTAAACAGATCACTATCATCCTCATTACGTCATTATTTTCAATCTTTATATCATTATTTTATTATTATTCTTTTTGCTTATATTAATTTTCTATTTCGTTACAGAAATCTACGGGGGGGGCTTAAAGTACCCAGCTAGCAGTCACGCTGGGGAAAGGAAAATTGTGGCGTTTCACACTGTCTTTTATCCGGATCATATCTACGCACAAACGAACTTCGCCATTCGCCTTAGGAACCACCACTAACGGAGGACACCCGTCGCTCTGTTCCGTCACAGGTATCGATGACGTACTGGTCCCACATCCCGTCATATTACTCTTTCACCTTGGGAAGCAACGGGATGGGAATGCGGTGCGGTACGTGAATAGCAAACGGCTTTGGGCCTTCCTTCAAAGTAATGTGGTACTCGCCCTTCAGTTCGCCAAGACCGGTAAAAATCCCTGGTAATTCACTTTCCGGATCCACCGAAGATAAGGGATTTACGCCGCTAAAACTCGTATGATTTATGCGCTGGATAATGTTCAGATGAAGGCAATGTTCACGTGATAGTAATGGTTTACTCAGTCCATGTATTAAGGACACATTGGTCTTCACGGTCGTATGCCTCTATCCCAGAGTCGCGTATTTTTTCCCTCTGATAACGATTCTTGAGTTTTGCGGCCCAAATATCTGACGGTCAGCGGGCGATAAGGTAGGGAATTCGGCCTTGAGATTCCTTGTATACAAATGATGGGTAATCACGGTAACTTTGGCTCCTGACTCTTAGAGGAAAGGCACGGTTGTGGAGCCGATTTGAATCGGGTGACCCATTCGTCATGTGGAGCCGCGGTGTGCAGATGTCCGAATGATGACGGCGTGATCGGCTTAGCATTATGGTTCACTGCGGTCATGGAAGAAGTTGGTGTGGGCAATTTCCATACCTTAGCGTAATGCCCCTTCTCCCCACACGCTCTGCACTCTGTTTCCTAGGCCGGGCAATATTTCTTTGTGTGGACCGTCCGGGAGCAATACCAATAGCATGATGACGATAATGATGATTTTCTCTCGTCTTTCTCCTGCTTTTTCTTGGGTTGATGATGCTACAGATTTGACCCTTCCTGCAACCTCACATTGTTGACCGCCGTGCTGAGCTCCTTTTGCTGCTGCTTGACGGCCTCGGTCTGATTTTGATAGCTCGGTGCTTGTCCGACTGCAATTCTAACTGTAGTTGCTCCGACAGTTGACGGTAAAGGACGCCGACAACTATTCGGTCTCTAATCATTTCCCGCAAATTCACATAGTCAGGCTTTTCCGCAAGCACGTGACGGAAAGAAATTAACTCATCTTCCGGATCACCCTCTTGTTGCTACCGGGAGTTGAACTTCAGAGGTGTGTAAAGTGCGCTTTTCTCACGGATTATGCCATGCTCACGAAAGAATATAGAAAACTATTTGTTGAAAAATTCAGACCCATTATCCGATAAAACACTTTGACCAGTGTGGTTTTCAATAAAAGTACCGAAGTCCTTCACGTTGGTGACAGTTTTGGATTTTAATTTCAAAAGTTACACGCAACCATGTTGAGACACCCTTCAGGAGAAGAAAGTACACGGCCCCACCTAGCGATGGTACTGGCATTGGGCCAGCCAAATCAGCGTAGATTCTCTCTCCAGGTTTGGGGGATTCATGCGATGTGACGCATACCGATCGTACAGTATTGGCAGTAGAATGGATCCATGACTTCTTCTGTGTCCAGACCGTCGACGGCTCCACTGTTTGCGGTTTTCTTGATGACGCGGTGGCAGATGTGGCCAAGTCATTTAAGTCAAAACTGGGAATACTGTTTTTCAAGAAGCAACATGTTCACTTTAGCATGCACTTCGGTCTTCAATGATCTAAACTTCATACTGTACACCCCATCATTGAGCGCTACTTCTGGACCTGATGTACCTCTGGGCTCGTAAAGACCTTGTCGTATTTGCAAACTATAGCGTAATTTATCTTGTCCATCACTATTTCGGAAAACAGATTTTCACCCCCTGGTATATAGCACTTCACTAAGTGTGCTAGGACGCCAGGCACCGTCCAAGAAAGCCTCCAGCTAAAAAGTTCCTTCACCAAGTGGTTTCACTGATGCTTGATCGGCAAGCATAATTGAGGGGGCACTTCCAGTAAACGGCGTGAAATCGGCGAACCACTCCTCGTTGCCACACGCGATTCCCTAGCGCCAGAACTGCTGATCTACTGATTGGCCAATTCTGATGATACCGTAATGATCACGAAGTTCGGGAAAGATTCTAGTGCGGCTGACACTGACTGAATCCTATGGGTGGGTTCTTCAGTTGCCACGTGACCTAGAAATGCACCAGGAGGATCAGATTCGTTGCCTTCAGTTTTCTTCTGCTTGTTCGCTTTAGCTTTCTGTTCCTTCTGTTCTTTCTGTTCTGTCCTGATTGAGGCCGATGCTTGTGTCCTTTGGAAAGAAACGCTCTCGTTGTTTCAGCTTCCTCGGCGAATTCATTCGTTTTGTTTCTTCCAGTGGACTCGGTCTTCAGGCGGGCGAGTAACATCTACCTGGATTGTTCCTGAAGACATGGGCTTGGGACGTTGTCCCAAGCCGTTTTGAAGTTGTTCCAACTGTCCGGCAAAGCATCCACGACCTTGCAGATGATTTTTTCTTCGTCCATTGTACTTCCCATGTCGCGCAGTTCTCGAACCAGGTTTTCGACTTCCGCATCATTTTGACGGCGTCTTGACCTTCACTCATCTTATACCCGTAAAAGAGACTCAGGCTTTACCGCTTATTCAGACGGCTATTGTTTGCGAATGCCTCTCGGAGGCGGTCCCACATTTTCTTTGCTATCTTGCAGCTGGCGACGTGATTAACCTACCTGGGATCCAAAGTCGGTGCTATCATTGAGCGAGCTTCCAAGTCCTTTTTCACCCACAGTTTCTTGGGAACTTCTTCTTGCGGCATCACTGTGGTACCCTCGACAAATTCAAGCAACTCCGCATTCTCTAGCGTCAGACGAATCTGGAACTTCCAAGTCCGATAGTTGCTGCCGATCAGTTTCTCAATTGAATCTCCACGGGATTTTAAAGCCATTTTGATGGATGGAGTAGTACGAGCTGACACAAATTTCTACCACAAATGAGAGATTGGAACATGTAAACAGTTTCTAGAACGGGTCAATCGTGATTTTTCGGGTACCATACAGAAAATTGTGTACCATGTAGAATGTGCAACCCACCCGTATAATTCCGGCGAAAAAACCCGAATTTGAATTTTCACCAGTCCCTCCTATGGCTTATGGATGAGATTCCACTGTATATGGGAGCATATGAGGGGCTGGTGAAAATTCAAATTTAGTGATTTTTGCTGCCGCCATTTTATGGGTGGATAGCAGATTCTAAATGGTGCAAATCATTTCCCAATTTCTAATTTCTATGCACATGTCAACTCCCATGTAGTAAGTGAGAGTGTGCTCGAAATTCAAAACTCGGAAATCCTTACGGGATTTAACATATAAAATTGAAGGTGAGACGTACCCTTTGGTACCAACATTGAAATCAAAACTTCGCGGGCTTGTAACTTATGGTTGACAATTGGTTGGAATCTCTTTATGAATTTCTCGGAGGTATTACCCATTTACAAGCACAAATTATCTTCATGTTAATAATCTTGTTGAAGAGGAGAAGCCTGGAACAGTTGGTTACATGCGATGTTGTGTACATAAAGTTTTTGCGGCCCATTGAAATTTCTTGTACGACTAAGGTTTTGGTAACATCCGGGCTCGACAACCTAATCTTGAAAGTGAACAGAAATTTAAATTGTGGATCGGTAAGCCTCAGATTTTCGTAGATGGGAAATATTTTTGCACCGTAAGTTTACAATTCGAAAACCAGTCTCTGTCGGGACAAATAAATCGGTGAGATATGTTCGAACGAGCCAATGGATGTGTCATGTGTCATTTTACGATGCACAGGATGCATTTAGGCAGTGAAAAGGAGAGGGGCAAGGGCGAATACGATCTAAATGGGGATAGTTGTCAACTTGTCATATAATGTATAATAAAGAAGTGTATTAGATATTGAAAATAATGCTACGTTCATGGGGGAGTGGATGAGGATGGTGAAAAGGAAGAAAAGTAGCTGGAAGGAACATGTCCGCGTGATGTGTGTAATACATGCTGCCTTCTTGTGGGAGATGATGGGAGGATGAAAATGAAGTCTGAGGTTTTGTTCATGTTGATCTTTATGAAATTTGTGGAGGACGCGGGGAGAAATGATTATGGAGGACAGCTGGAGAGAGTGGGGAGAGATAGTGAACGAATTGTGATCATAAAGTGTACACGAAAACCACCAAAGGTTTCTCCTTCCCTGAAATGGATAGGATTGAGAATATCATGTCGTTTCCATAAATGAGGAGGAAGTTGGTTCCTAAAAAAGTGGTTCCGCATGACATGGCTTTCAGCTCCAGAGACTGTGGGGAAGTCATCAAAATAATGATCACCATCAACAACCACTTTCAAGTGCCGTTGCCACTTGGCATTGTCACTAGTACTCCGTGCCATGCACACATGGACTTTTTTACTACTACCCCGGCAAATGGTCCTATTCCGCCTCAGTCGCTCATAAAGGCCTTAGCCTTAGTCCATTCCTCCTGTTTCTTTCTCCCCTCCAAAAAATGACACTTTCGGATGCACCTACGCACGCAGACCCCTGGGGCGGATGTCAGAGCAAATTTGTAGGCACAACCAAAGATACACAGGCCTGAGCTGTGCCCTCACCACGTCCACATATTTGATTAAGACTCGCCTCAATCCTTTTTGTAAACTCCTAGTGGTAGAGGGGGCATTATGCGCAACACACTGTGTTGCGTTGGAACCCAATTGTCACCTAATTTTTATCCCCGTTCCGGAGGGTGCGCATGGATGAGCATACCCGACTGTATTAACACGCACTTCGTTAACCAATGAAAGTTATGTATAGAGTATGAAGAGCTCTTTCTCCGTTAGCAAGTTTCACAGTTCCAACAATTGCCTCACGCTTTCCTTGTCGTCAACTCTGTATACAACTCTTTTATAGTTCCTACATCCGACTTGTAGGAGGTGAATACCACCGTCGGTACTACTATAGTATTCCTCGGGATAGAATACGCTAGTCTTGAATCTCTGGCTGCTTCAACCCGTCTTCATACTCTTTCAAACCTCGTGCCAGGCCCTTACGGTAACTCTTGCTTACTTTATTAGCTCGCATAAAAATGGATCGGGCGGATGAGCAGTTGCCCTGTTAGGCTATACCCTCAGTTTAAGCCATCCATTCACAAAAAAATTATCGTTTCATGGTAAAGTACAACTGGATATCTGCACCACATCATTTATTTGTCTAAAAATTTCATGCATGACAGGGACATCTGCTGCTACTTCTCCTTTCTCCTCCCGTCGCTTCAGTCTAACCGTATATGCGCCATGTAAACAAGGCCAAAAGTAATTACTCAAACGACCTGTTTCCCCCTTCGGTCGCCCTTTCCCCATATGAAGACGACACACACTCATGTACACATTGCACAGCCCTTCCACATATGCACCCAAACCTACAAGCACACACAATTTTGCTCATACGTAAGCCAGAAATAGTCACATAACTAGACCTAACTACACTTGAAACTTGCTGCATGAGAAACGCCTGACGTCGAGGTATGCAAATAGCTCAGAGTCAACAGTTTTACACAGGCATACACAATGAGGTGAGTGTTAGGGCTCCAAAAAAATTTTCTTTTCCTACCTTGTAACCTCTAACCATATCAGAACTCTGAAGAGACTCCTACAAAAAAAGATATCCTTACCATGTGTAACTTTTTTGCTGCCCAGTATGTAGATTCTGCTAGATTGCTAACAAAGTTCAGCTCATGGCTCCATCGCAACCTTAACCCTTCAATACAATTTGGTATTCAAACTACTAACGAGTAATGCTTTAGGTCTGTACAAGCGATATCAACCTGGGACTAGTACCATCGCATGCAGTGTATGAAACATAGGAAAGTGCCAAACTTTCTTGCGCATGGCGCGGCTTCGCGCTGAAAAAAAATGTTTTTTCGTAATCCAAAGGAACTTTTTTAGGAAAAGTTTATGCATTTTATACAGGTACCTTTCCCGTCGGTACCACCTATTTGGTGTATGAGACGCTAATAAACAAATAGACCGCTGTCGTGATGTCCAAAAATTTTTTAATTGGGTTTTTTTGCTTTAACCAGTCGTAGTGGAACTGGCCGTGAAGGTTCGTAGGTGAGAAAACTATCATAGCCTGTAGGATCGAAGCTGTGCCATTTCGTTACAAATATGTGAGATAAAGTTGTAGTGCGCTTGTGCTGGAACTATGTTCGAAGTTTTGTGCATGTGGGTCCGAAAGTGGGCGAAATGGAGACGATAGACTCTTCTTCAGCTGTATTTACTCGCGAAATAGTTTAACACTTAGGAATGCGTTGAGGAAGGAGGGCAAAAGGAGGGATGGGGCGGGAAACTTTTGTCGTTTTTCCACTGTAATAGCGAGGAGCTGCGGAGGGAGTGAAAAGCAGGAGGAATAAACATTTTCTACCCTAGTCCATTTGGGATGCGTACGAAATGAAGAGTAAGAGGTAAAGT
This sequence comes from Pseudobourletiella spinata, assembly GCA_009870155.1. Lineage (NCBI taxonomy): Eukaryota > Metazoa > Arthropoda > Collembola > Symphypleona > Bourletiellidae > Pseudobourletiella > Pseudobourletiella spinata. The sequence continues at coordinate 13,185 of WJFA01000553.1, forward strand.
TTGGATGGAAGAAAAATGCCGTGATAAAGGCACTTACCGGCCGAGGAGCCTGGGAGCCGGTAACCGCTCGTTTTTGTACCTCAACACTTTCGCCTACGAGTCGTCGTCTCGCTTCTTCTCGTGTAGAAGACAGTGGAAATGAAGCCGACGAGCGGGGCAAGGATACCGCCGTGCCAGCCATAAATATCACCTATGAATCTCAGCCTCCACATTTTCCGTCTAATTCGGTTTACGAAATTCACTGGTGACGTCCCATAGGGAGAAAATATTGTCCAATAAATTATCCGCGAAGGAAATAGATGCTCTGGTTAACGAAATCAACGTGAAAGTGGCCATTTGAAGATAAATTTAAGTCCGCCAAGATACACTGTGACCGGGTGAAGTGGGACGGGGCATATACCTCCGCTATATATTACTACTACATCATCCTCGGAATATCATACGTCGTGAAGCATATTGTGGTTCAAATTAAAAGTCAGCCAGGGAGACATCAAAGGCTTATAGGTCCTATGTTGTTTCTAATGTGACACTGGCAGATGAGTAGGTTGAAAAGAAAAGATGAGGACGACAGCATCATCAGTGGTGGCTTTCAGAACTGGCTTTTACTGGGTATGAGGGAGGGAGTTTATGAGAATGTGATTTTCTACTGATAGTTAATATTCATAGAATCTGTCTCCTTTATCAAGGAATTCATCAGAGCAAACTCCATGAATGCCTGATTAAACCCTGGAAATCGATGATGCATGTAAATTTATTCAAAGGCTTCCCTTCACACACAGTACCATCGCCACTGCTACTCTCTTCCGCCTTTCAGGCTCTTTCCTTCCATCACAACAAACGCACACAGAGTGAAGCAAACCGACACTCCCACCCAGCCGCACACACACATGCACACAATATGCATATTCCCGCCTCCCTCCTCGATGTCAGTGGATTCCCAACCACCATTTCATTTTCTCCTCTATCACATCTCTGCATGCTTCTTCTTCCAAATTCCAATCCAATCATCTAATTCCAAGCATTTCTTTACCTCTACCTGAACCCCTCATTCATAGAAGTCGAATGTACTCCGCGGCGTCATTTCGTTAATACATAACTACAACCTTCCTTTATTGACCACATTCCAGCGCATTTTGTTCACCGTTTGACGACTCTCTATCTGTACTAGCCTCCCAATTTCCAACTCTTCCCACCATCCATCTTGAACATTTTTGTGCTAAACTAGTACTGCACAGCAAGTGGTAGCCTCTGATACCACTCGAATTCGTTGACTAGAGTTTCCCGAGTAGCTGGGGTGGGAATGGGAGATAGCCGCACGTTCGACAAGATGAGTAACACGAGCGCGAATGTGCTTGCCACGACGAGCGAGCAAATCCGCCCTACCCTCAGAGCGGCAACTCATGCCCCTGATAATTATGAATTCATGCTCAATTTCGCTCCGAAATACTCCCGTTCACTCCGACAGTCGCTCCGGTCCTGGTTAATATCATCCCTGACAGTCATTATGAACTTGCTTTTATCCGTCATGACCACTGATTCCCTTTGATTCTGGAGTTGAACCGTTAGCTTGGCGGGAAAGCATGGTTGCGTCCATAGTGGTTTGTTTCCTTCGAGCATGAATGTCATTTGTTCCACTTCGGAGTGGAGTGCAGAGCTCGGGAACACCGCCACACTAGTACTGGTAAGGAAAAACAAACTCTGAATGAATCTATTATGCCACGGCCTCTTCATGGTAGAGATAGAACACAGAAAGAGAGAAAGCAAGAGAGGAAACTAACCGAAAGCAAATCCGCACGCAAAACCGTATTGAAATTATTAATGAGGTCCTGCATTGGGGGACATTTCCAGGTACTCGAGGGATGGATCGACTCCGTAACTTCCCCCCGAATCCCGCATACCTTTATGAACAGCTCAATTAGCGGGAAGGGGTGCTAGGAGAGGGGATTGTCTATCAAGTTGGGCGGGCTAGCCCGGAACCATAGCACGATACCATAGAGCTTTTAAAGCTGTTCATTAGCCCAACTTGTGCTCCTTTCCGTATCTAGCCCCTCTCAGAGGCATATGATTGAGCTACATAATTAGGGGACAGAAGTTATTCATATGACGCTACAACACATGCGCAAGATCATGCATGTGTATCCGTGCAACCCATCATTGGCCCCTGAACTCATGAGCATGTGCCACTCATTTTTAGAACCATCTTGGCAACTCCGTTCGTTTCTCACTCAACCTGCCGGCCCTGCTCCACCTTGTTAGTGTACCGCTGTGGTGGTTGAGGTCTGAGGTGAGCCTTTACAAGCTGAGTTTCCTTCCCGTTCCTCCCCGAGCCTGTGAAATGAAGTGTGAAAGGAGTTCCTACTCCCTTTTACTCGGATCATATATACACAGCCGGTCTGAACTCTGAAACTCTGCGCACTATGTCCATAACGCACTTCTTCCCAATTCAATGAATGGAAATCAAAAGTTAGTCGGTAACTATATAGTGTCTGCACTTTTTCTTTTATCGCCACTGAAGCTGAAAATAGCACTCAAATTTGTATGCAACCAGGCTTAAAATATTACTTTCTGCAATAGTTTCGTCGCTGTTGTCGAACCAATGTATCCTCACCTTTCGCCCACCACCCTAATCTTACCATTAGCAGAGGGCGACATCCGTAAAACGTATAGAAAGCCCTTCAGTGGGATACTATGTATGTAAATATCCCCGCCCTTGGACACATATATGTAGTCGTGGTTTTGTGGTAATTACAAAGTTAACCGACTCATGATGTGTGTATAACATTTTGTCACACCTGGTCGGGCTGGGGCGCAAATGAACTGTGCGTGCCTTTGCACCAGATAACCTCTTGCACATGAAATATGACTATTTCGCACAACTTTCACAAGCTTCGACAGATCAGACGTCAAAAATTGGATACATACCTCCAACCAGGTGTACTTCACCACATAAGGAGGGAGCAGGAGAAGGGACTTTAATTCATACTTTGTACTTATGTGTGTTCGGTAAGGAGCATTCATAGAGCAAAAGGGATCATAAAGCACTAGATTAATCATTGTCATTCGACTCCGCTCCAGCAAATCACACACTTCCTATTGCTGGGCTGATAGCCGTGGTGCGAGGGCGCTGGATGAGCTATTATTACTGACAACTTTGCGTCTCATGATTTGTTGTTCAAGTTATGAGGAGCTAGACAAATGAGCGTATTATGGGTTACATTCAAGCCCATCGATACGCATGCCCACACACACACACATACAGAGACACTAAATCATAAGCAAAGACCTATTCAGCCACTTGGTCCTTCAACTTGATAATGTGTGCAGGGAAGATAGAGCTCATATAAAGACCAGGAGGAAAGCCAGAGAGAGAAAGACTGAGTGGGGAGGACAAGAGCGGGCATGTGATGGAAAGAGTGAGAGGAAGAGAGAAATGACTTGAGTCGAAGGGATTCCTAATCTGATTCACTTGCAATAAGTGAATGAGTCCTGTGAAACCCAAACTCTTCGCTGAGGCAGCTAATTCCATTGCAGCATTTCCACAGAAATTCCTTTCTATTCAATGAACTAAGTTGAGGCGGGACTTCTTTTCTCCTCCGCCTGGACTTCCCAAAGGGAGCTCAAGCCCTACAAATGTGCCTTGATGAACTCCAGCTTCCTTCACACAGACAAATACAATAATTTTCATGCTGTTAAAAATCCTTTCTTTCATAAACTCACCATTTGGCCTCTTGAAGTCAACTTACTTGGTAACTGAAACGTCAAATAAGTTTGTATGTGGGTATAAGCACAAACGTCAGTGGTGGAGCGCCAGATGTCCAAGAGTGTGTTGCTGTAATTTTGTAGAAGAGCAAACAGCAGACCCACGGCCGTCTTCTGCACGTAATTTCATAGAATTGAGCGTGCCAGCTCTTCTGTATACCTAATGACAATGACCTACCATAACATCTGAAAAGATGGCAGAGAGCTATTATTGCAGTAATTTGGTCTAAATTTAAAAGGACAGGAGGTCCATCACATTCTGAACTTTCCAAAATAATTACGATGTATGTGGGAAAAGACCACCAGGCAATTAGCTCAACACCAATATTATAGCTATTTCTCAGAACTGTCTCTGCTACCGTACAGAAGTCCCTATATACAGTGGGAAAGCTTTGCACAGTGTCAACCCTAAAAGGAAGGGGATATGTGTCAACGTAAATTGTGATTAAGGTTGCCTATTATCCACAACCACAACACGACAAGCGGACAGGGAGGAGTCTTTGCTGGAAAGTATGTAAGAGTTACATATGAGTTTATGGTTCAGCTTTACGGTGCCTGGATCCTCAACATTTAGCCGTGAGAAGATACTGTGGTCATGTCTGGAGCACATGGGAAGGTCGCATGCAACGAAATAATAGCCATAAGTACTTCTGAGAGAGACTATTCTATGGATATACTGGTGCGTAACTTAATTAGGCTATATATACACGCAGATGGCCCAGCTCGGCTTGTCCCAAATGTTGAGCTGCTCAGTATATGTTTTACCTAGTATATGCTCCACTATCCAAAAGACATCTTATTCGGATCCACTCCAATGGACCAAGGCATCTCCTTCATAGGGGAAGCTAATCTCACAATATCTCCCTCTGCCACGACCGACTTTGAAAACGATCTGGGAATTTCAAATGGGGGTGAGGAGACAATAAAACTGCAAAAAGGGATCCGCGGGAGGCAGATAGTCGCAATAATAGACGAAGGAGGACCGATCCTTAATGTTTTTACCCTCTCGCCTAAAAACAAGCTCCTTCTTGCCACTCTCGCCTGTTAGAACAGAAATGCCTTCCGTGCGTACACATGCATGAACTCAAGCTGCTGGATGTAGAGATTTTGGACGAAAAAGCATTGTCGGAACTAAATTTGTAGGAATAGAGCGGTGGGGGCAGCCTCAGTAAACACCAATTGTAGTCCTGTAGAGTGGTATACGGACTCACGCTGAGAGCAACGGAAGAGTGAGGAATAAACGTAGAAAATTTATCTGGTAAGAATAACTTAAGGCAAGAGAAAGACAGAGTCAAAGACTTTAAGTTTACGTACATACCCGAGACTAATTCGCATTAGACTCAACTTAACTTATCTCATGATAGTGGCTCTCTGGAATTTGTAGAGAGAGACGAGAGAAACACGTACGAGCACAAGAGAAGGGAGCAACATATATATATATATACATATTCCCATACACTAATATGTATGTAAGTAATTGGTGGCGGAGGAGAGCTGGAGAGAATGAGGAAGGGCGACCGGGGCTGGGAAAGCAGGAGAGAAAGTTTTCTTTGGCTCGGAATAAGGAGAATAATTTCATTTGTGGATTTTGAGCCACAAGACGGTCGTACATATGCTTTTATTTGGATTGCAAATGAAAATCCTCACGCTGCCAAAAGCAACATGCGTAAATTAACCTTGCTAATGGTCTAATTATGAAAGGAACAAGGGAGGGAAAATAGAGGTATCTCGCTCAACTTCTTATCAGTCAGTCTTTATCAAAGAACTTATATTCATTTCATCCCCTCTCACTTTCCCATCTGCCAGTGTCAATACGGCTCTGTACTCCCTTTTCATATCATCATCATCACAAATCTCCACGTATTTTCATACGTGCTCCAAAGTAAGGATTTACATTTCAAATTTTTTCCACCACTACTCCCCGAATTGTCAAACACAATTAGCTCTGCTCATTTCAAAAGGGAATCACCGTGCACATAAATGAGAAATGGAGGAGCACGAAGAAAATGAACAGCTGGGTTTCTATTTACCACAGCCGCTTCCGGCTATTTGTCAACTTTTACGGGACAGTACCTCTAAATGGGATCGGATGCATAGTAACATACTAGTCTATCTATCTCTTGTTTGGTCCGTCCCACTCATGAACGTCAAGCTTCAATCTCAAATTGCCTGTGCAAATTTCTTCTATGAATTACCATGTGGAAGGATGTCTGCAGAGACGTGTGTAATCAATTTTGAGGGCGAGGAAATTTCCTTATGACTACGGGGTCTAAATCCTCTGCAAGGCTTTAGAAACTTATGTTTTTTGTTGTTGCTTTCGGAGATGCATAAATTAAAAGAGCGGGACGAGCATATGATAAAAATACAAGGCAGAGAACTCCCAATTTCATCCTGAAGTTGGGCTGAGCCAATCCGCCGGATTTCGCAAGAACTGCCTGCCGTACATAAGTTCCGCCCCCTGTCAAAATTGCGAAGTTGACTTTACAACCGTTGCTCTTCAACTCCCACCGCCTGAAAGGTTTGCATGTATGCGGAATAACTATGCTGAAGTATGGAGAAGGGGGAGGAGCATGGAGAGTAAACTTTTCGTCGTAGGGATTTTGATTAAAGGTCTGCTCATCAAACAGAAAAACATTTTAAATAAATGGGGGAGCGGGAAGATGGAGGGGGCGATTAGAGGGAAGTGACTAAGCGAAGAAACTTGTGGAAGGACGGAGGATTATTTATTAAACCGTTTCAGCGACTTCCTCCAACTTGTTATCGGAAGTGGAAATAAATTTGGTAAACACATTAATTGAACCATACACTATCTTCAACTTTCATCGCTCCGAGCCCGAGCCTCCTCATCTCATTTTCTCACAGCGGTAGCACTCCAAGCTTGCACACTTTTTACAAATGCTTTATACACTGTTTACTTCAGCAGTTTTGCCGTATAGAAGTTTAGGAAAGAAGATCGACTTATATTACGTAAGACCAGTCCATTATTACATCTATTAACATTGTTATTATTATCGACAGGGTTGGAACAGCAAGCGATTTCAATTTCATTCCCCTCTTCCCCCACTTCAAAACCATTCACTGCCGCTTGCAGAGGCGCATATCTGATGCGAGCATTACTGCCTGAGGACCCTCTCCCATTTCATCTACTTATTAGTATTGGATTCCAGTGGAAGCCGATATGAGCTGAAGCCTTTTATTGTAACTTTCTGTTCACTTCCTAAGTCCCAGCCTTGCCTTCCAGCAACACAAGTGGGACGGGATTTTATCCGTATCACCGTAGAATAGTCCCAATATTGATCAAGTCGTGTCGTCGTAATTTTCATAGCATCCACAGTCCTTCCGCACTGGAGTCATTAGATTTTCTTCCACATTCTCAATCCCTGCCGTAGGAAGTGCAAAGGATTTCATGGTTATTTCCATGAATTTTGAGCTCGCATACGTGTTAGTGTTCTGGGGAACTCCGTTGTAGGTACTTGCTGACTGTCCCCCAGTGGCGAGTATGCATTTTGGTAACAAATAATATTGCGAGGCGAGGCTTTCCTTAAGCTAGTAAAAATAGTCTTCTCATGATGTTCCGTGAAATCCAGCCATGCTTGAAGGTGAAGGAACCTTTTCTAACTTAGTGCGGATGAAAACTAGAAGAAACTGAGGAAGATGTTTGTATGGATTGAAACAAGTCTTGGTGTTTTCCAGAATTTAATGGTAGAGTTTTTTTAACTTGTAACAGCCTCAATCAGCCATTTCCACAGCAATCTCCAAGGGGAGGGAATATGACAGAGGGGAAGACAGCGAATGTCCTTTGTCCCGCGTACAACCATCTTCCCCCGTGATCTTTCCACCATGGATTTGAGTTGGAGCAACTAGTGACACCAGGTGGAGGTAACCCAGTAGAGGAATATACTTGATTCGGGAGGGAGTGTTCCCAGACAATATTTTTTGAATCGAGTGGGAAAGAGTTGAATTTCAGTCAACCACATAGCCTTTTCCGCCACTTCTACTTTATATGCCAAATGACACAGACGGGACCATCGGATAGTGGAATAGAGAGCCGAGTCTAGTATAAGTATAACAACATTAAAGCAGTCACGCTACCCTTCACTACCATTATGATTGGGGATGTATGATGGTGCTGTGGAAGGAGATATGTCGGTGGAGACTCTTCGATTTGGGAGTGGAGACGAGGGGCGTGGGGGAGTGTTAGTGACTTGTGAAGAATATGTTTTTTATTATTATCGATTCGATTAGATGGGAACAGATTAGGGAATTGTGGATATTTTCATGCGCCCTTCTCCTTCTTTCTCTCGCTGTCTCCGCTTACCCGGTCTCTTTTTCCTTGTCTTGAATGTGACAAATGATGGTGAAAGATTCTTCCACACATCTTCCCTACTGTCATAGGCAGAGAAATTTATTGTCCTTTTCTGTCTCTATCTCTCTGCCTTCAATTCTGATCCTCAAAGCCAATAGGGAGTAGCAGCCTCGGAGAAGTACTACTCCAGACAAGGAATGCTCTGAAGCCGGTGGCGTCTATTTTGTGAGACTAAAAGCTCACTGTATAGTCATGTCAGCCCATTTAGCCAAGGTACACTACATCATTTGTGTGAAAGGAAAGGGACGTCCTTCCCTATAATACGTTTTTTTCTACTCAGATTTAATTTTGTGAAAATGCTTCCTCTACAGTTATTTCAATCAAAGAATCCTGAAAAGCCCGATAGAGAAGCCGGCAGAGCACGGATAAGAGAGAGGAGGAATGTGAGGGGAATGGGTGTGGATTGAAGAGTCTTCTCCGCAAATCTTTTCGTGCATGCCCTCGAACTATAGAGGCATGAAGTCACCCTGTGGATTCAATGTCCCATGTGTGTCCACGCACCTACCCATACCTTGACTCATTTCCGACATACTTCCACTACTAACTTGTACATCCACATAACCACCACTACATAGTCTTTACTGCTCCGATGGTCTGCCGGAGCATCAAACCGTCCAGCCATGCCCTTCCAACAACAATCAGCAGTGGTCAGAGAAGGCTGGAGGAAATCCACGGGGAATCATTCCCCTCCTCAATACGGATAATCTTCAAACCAGGCCCAGTCAGCTTTCAATGGCCGTATGTACGAGGCCCTTTGTCATCTCAGGAAATGCGTAGGCTTGTCACTTATATGACCCACCCAGCATCGGAATCATGGACCACAAATCAGCATAAATCCCCTCCCTCTAGCCCTTCCAATATGTTTATGCTCGTTGTTGTGTGAAACCATTCCGCACATCTGCAGAACCCATGAAAATAAAAAAAACAGTTGAAAATCTGAATCCGCCAGAAAAACGGGCCAGAATTAGAGGAATGAAACTTGTGCGGGTTGGAACTGAGGCCGCGCCTGTGCGTGTGTGCGCGCGTTGTGTGAGATGTGAAACACGTCGGAACTCGTAATGTGGTGGGAGCGGTGGCGATGCCGGAGTATTAAAAGAGGATAACAAGGGGCAAATCTCATCAAGTGAGGCTCCACGACCTATACGCCACCGCCACCAACAACAATAACGGTTGGGATGTCCCCGTCAAAAGTCCCCATTCTACCCGTAAATAATGGGTTGGAGGAACAGAGGCTCACATACGGGGAGAAGATGTGAGCCCATTAGTATAATTTATAGATTCAATGGTCGGGAAATGTGATGCATACGGAAGTACTTTCCTATTTCCCTCTCACGGTCCATACACACTCGAATAATTCTGTATGAATCGGATCTTGCAGAGAGAGAGAGAGAGGATGGGCGGAGGGAAGCGAGGGGGGAAAATGAACTCCCGAATCTTCCAGAGTAATGGCATTAAACCCCATTTCGTAAGCAATAAGTAACACATAAGAGCAGAAAATAATCATATTATCCATTATATCGGCTGAATAAAAGTATTCTTTCCAGGATGATCATAATAAAATGGCACAAGTCATAATGAGCTCAGTGAAGGAGAAATATTTATGGATTTGAGCGTCTCTTATGGTTCCAAATTTCCGAAACTGCTTTCTACAGCCATATACCCTATTTTATCTGCTTAAGTACATTCAGAAAATTCATTATTTGTGTCTCGAGTGGGGGAGCGGTAATGGACGAAGATTAGACAGCTTTGTTCCAATCCTAATGCAACACATTGACTGGAGAGTCACGGGGTGAAGCATCAACGACTTTGGCTCTATTCTGGCGAATCTCTGTTGAGAGTTACGCCTCGGAAATTCGAATTGAGGTAAGTAGGGTAATCGGTTGCTGGCCCAAGCAGGTCGGAACGTTGATGGGAATGGGTGACTACCATATCCTGAGGTCCACATGGAGGAAGCTTTAAAAGATTAGATGGAATGTCATTCACTGGCAGAAAAATACATTTTACACGAACAACACTACGCACATTGCGCAACCGCTGCTACGATGCGTCCTTGGTTTACAAAGATCAATACTCAGAATTATCGTTAAATGTGACGAAATCGGATCGAATATTCTCCATTCCACACGGTATCCATGGTAGTAACTTCATTTACTCCATGTTGGCAGGAACGATCTTGAAAATCATCTCTGATACAGATGAAAGCCCATATAAAGAGTTCCGTACGCGGTAGAAGATAAATGAATTAAGTTGTGGAAGTGCTCCGGCATTAGTTTGTCACACATCACAAAGGACGTTGTACGAGGGGGCTTGCTCCTCAGCGGGACGGATCAGTCGATTCTAAAGCAAAATGAAATGACCGCTTTACGAAATTAAGGAGAATGAAGTTGGGTTGCATAAATTGCAGCAGCTTAACCTTTGACTTTGATCATTTTCAAATTAGTACACCAGAGGAAATTCGAAGCCGTTCCGGACGCTTTGGTATTTAAGATTTGGAAATTTTTTGACATGAATCATAATATAAAAATATGTGTTAGTATTGTGGGAAATGACTGAAGACAATTAACTGCTACGGATAAAGGAAGAGTGGAAAGTAGAATGTCTACCTCGACCTAATGGAATCCGTGATGTCACGTCATTTCACCACCATGGGATACGGGAGTGCAAATCATACTTTATACGGTTAATACTTACTATCTTTATAATTAGTTCACAGAACAGAACGAGAAATTGTGCGAATTTTTTTCAAAAATCATAAATCTATGGGTGGACCCTTAAAATTGGACTAGGCAAGGGATCCAGTCCTGCTACATGTCCCAATACGTATTGTGATATTGTGACATTTGAAATGTACACATCCACTAGCCCGTTTACTCCCACCCAATAACGCACTTCCAACTTTTCCGCCGCCATCAGCCACAGCCAGCCGTTACAAAACTGACTCTGGGATAAAAGCGCCCGGAATTTCAAATTCGTTCCCCTAAAACGTGTGATTAATAGGCCGGCCGAGGGTTCAATTAAAAAGAATTTAGTGTGAGCATTAGCACACAGGCTGGAACTTTGGTTCTTCATGTATATCAAGCCGATGCCCCTCCATCGTCGTCCTCTCCCGCTTCCTGGTCCTCTGTCACATAAGAAAAATAAAATTTTGTATGCGAACAAACATACACATACATATGCGTTTATGCATGTCCATATATATGAAACCATGGCTTCCGTACCTCATGTCAGTCAGCAGTCCGGCGGGGGAATTAATGAAAAAACTTTTCTCATTTGAATTCCATGAAAATTTTCGACAGAGAGGAACCTACCTATCTTTGCCCTTCTGCCTCTTCCCAGCGCCACCGCCTATTCCATACTCAGCAAGGAGACGTGAGAAATTGAATCAAACAATGCTCTTTTCCCCTTTTTTGTCCTTTGATCCTCGGCCAACTTGTAACTGGGCGAGGACATACTGTAATTACTTGGGAGAGGTCAACGACGGGACGGTGGGAAAGGGAAAAACGCGAGGAGAGGTAATAATGTTTAACCTCTCATGTTTCTTCCGCAACCATGGACCGGGTGGGATAAGGAAACTAGGAAGTATCGGTCCCGTTGTCCAGGGAAGGAGAAGCAAAACTATGTAGGTAGACATAAAGTTAAGAATTGAACTTTGTACTTCAGCTGTTCGTGCAGGGTTGCTGGTACTACTCTTGTTGCATTTTTTGTATGTAACTGTTCCTTGTGTGAGTCTGTAGTCTGTCTCTTGCTTGCACAACTCCAACCTCTCCTCCCTCAATCCTGCAGAGTCGTTTTCAATTAAAAACCCTCGTATCCAGTCAATCAAGTAAAGTATCCCAAATTTATCCGCGGCTTTATTTATCCAACACGTCGTCTCACCCGAACAAGTCCCTACCACTCAGACCCCTGTCCTGGAAATACTGAGGTACTATGTATGGCCATGTCCGCAAGTATAATGGCTATGGTAACCCTTGCTCCTTGGGCTAAGACGAGACCACAACTACAGCAGCCACGAGCATCACCACCACTTTGTGTTTATGGCTCGCAAGACATATTACTTTTTCAGTTGCTTTTCCGTTACATTCCCTCCGGTTGGTATGAGAGTAGGAGAGCTATAAATATCCCCACTTCTGCTGTATACTACACCGCTCATAAAGGCATACACATGTAGGAGGCATATTTAGAACGACTTCGTAATGTATGCTCCTATGTGTGACTTCATCTGGATCCTTTTTTTGGAAGAAAGATACCAAGAAATTATCTTCCTTCAGCTTTTTGTCGCAACCATCCTCTTTCCCTCTCATTTTCCACAAATCATTCCCCTTCTATTCGGCTCATGATTGTAGAAGGAATTGGACAGTAATCAAATCATTTTTATTTCCTACACTCATCCCTTCATTGAACATCCAGCTCATTCCTCGGTCCCGAGGATCTCTGGAAGGGAAATTATGGCCACATCCTTGTTTATCCATGTCAAATTGGATGAGCTTTGAGAGGAAAACTTGATGGTTTGGCTGTGGGGGGAGGTGGAGTCGACTGGGTAGTCGAAAGGGCCTCCTTTGGTAAGCCCTACGGTTAGTTGAAAACTCCTACTGAGTAGGCTTTGAACCTTGACTGGCGAAAGCCATAATTTTTAATTCCTTGTTGTAATTAAAGAAATTTGCTATTGTAATGAACCATTTACTTATGCTGTGGATGACATGGGAATGGGAGTGGGTGTGTGCGGGCGGAGGTCTTACAGTACACCAGAAGAGGAGGATGAGGCTAAGAGATACTGGAAAACGGCAAAGAACTCTAAACCCTGGCCACTGCCATACTCCTTAACCATATAGGCCCCATTCACCGCCTTTTAATTACAACACCAAAAGTTTGCCGTCTCCAGCTGCTGGCAATTTGCGTTTGTTTTTAACCCATCTTGACACGGACTCAACGGAAAGAATCGGAGAGGGGAGTGTTCTACAAACTTCAGCAAAAAAACAGTGGAGTATTAGCCTGGACCAAAGGGCAGCGTTGTACGTGTACCCAACTGCGGAAACCTGAACTTTGGATTAACTTAAACCATAAGCTGTAGATACGGCCGGTAGAGGGAGCAGGACTATGTGGGACAAAGAAATCTGAGTGAGATGTGTATGCCCGGATGTATATTTATATGTACATTCATATATCAATAGAACAAACTGAACAATTTCTCTGTGTCAATGCCTGGATCACTCCGGAAATACACCAAGATCCAGAGATAGCCTTCGCTGTTTATGTCCTGTTGATTACCTCCTTTTTGTAACGCTGCTCTGGTTCTAATGTAATAAGATATAGGGGGCAGAGTGTGGAACTCAATTCATCTCTCTCTTTCCTCATTTCCCACGGTTCATGGGTTCGTGTACTTATGTGTATGCATGTACTACATGTGAGAGCTCAAGTACATTTTACATATGTGCATGAAGACGGGCTAAGCGTCCACTACGCTGAAGAATATACTGAATTGAAAATGACGGTGAAATCGACAAGGAGGACGAAAAAGCGGGGGCGGAGAAACGTGAAAATATTTTAGGCGGATGGGCTTATGACATCTTGAGCAGGAGGCAAGTTGAGTCTCTAGCAAGTATTTCCAAATCCAGACCTGAATAGAGTCGAGCAGGGCTTAAAAGTGGATTTGGGAAGAGGAGAGCGCTTAGCCAATTTGTGATACTTTCTATGCAAATAGCCACTCGTCTATTGTGACTTCGATATGGCGGCAAGGAGGCTAACAGTACTGTTGCTGCATTTGTAGGGAACTCCATTCACTCACTCCCACCCGAGACCCGCCACCGCACATACATGTGCTGATATACCCGTCTTCTGTGATTGCACTTTTCCCTCAGCCTACCCACGGGTGGAACCAGTAACCACTTAATAAAATACAATCACCCCACTCGCCTTCCTCCATTCTTTAAGAAGTCTCTGATAGACCATCTTCCCTGATCTCTCCTGCGAACTCTAAGGTGAAACATGCAGCCCGCACAACTACTCGCATATTTTCACAGGATGGATGTGACGGTTCTGTGGCAGGTGTATATCATTAACAGATCGTCACCCACCCAACCGTACTGCAGTTGTTCCCACGTTCTCAAGCCGAGGAAGGAAATCAGTAGCAACCAGCGTGGAATTTAATGCAACCCTTCTCCTCACCCGACCCAAATCATCTGCGCACCCATCGGATCTGAAGCGGCCACCGTCCCCGTTAGATTAATCTTCTTGAAAACTGCTTTAATGGGAGAAATGAAAAGATAACTTGATGACAGGCATAATCTGATTGGAATTTTCTCGTACGCACTTCCTACTGTGATCAGGAAAATTTAATCCCATAGTCCTAATTCCAGACATTTTTGTTTAAGTATTATGGGATTAAATTTTTCAAAATTTTGTGTAGTCACTCTTAAGTTGTTGTGCTCACTCCTTTTTCAACTCAAATCATCAATTCTATTGTTTTTCAGTATTATGGGCACGAAATAGTAGTTTTGCAATTCAAACTGAGACAACGAATCAGACGCAGGTTTAGCAATGTCATCTTCGTAATCAATGAACGAAATTTTTGACCAAAAGTCACTGCTTTAGCTACAGTTGGGATGTTTTGCTGTACTATACGCTGAGCGATGCCTAAGAAAACAAGTAGATTTTCCTCAAAAGGACGTCGGAATTCGCTAGATTTTTTATCCCAATGGAGTTTAATCCCAATCATCTCAGATGGTCTTTGATTGAGAATTAATAGAAATACAAAATCAATGATTAAGATTGAGGATTAAGATTACCGGCTTCGTATATGAGGATTGAAGATGGAGAATTAATTTCAATCCTCAATCCTAATTCTCAATTTAATCCTCAATCCTCAACTTAATCTTCAAAGCTCTGCTATTTACCATATCATTCGCTCATCCTTCTGCTGCATAGAGTAGATCTGGATGAGGAACAGGGAAGGCGGACGCCAAGGTAATACATTGTCAGATAATCAGCCGATTTGCTGTGATTCTGCTCCCATGTTGCATCGAGTACTACTCAGTCAGTGATGATTCCACGTTCCACATTATTTCAAAGCATGAAAGTCTACCCAAGCCTCCCTGGGCTGGCTGTCTTCAGAGCTGCCGTTAAGTGACAACAAGGGAATCCATGAATGAGGGGACGGATGCTTAGATACGACTACGTGCCAAATTTTACTTTTTCCAACGAGCTTTCCTCCTTCATTTCATCAATTCCTTCCTCCGTCAACCCTGTCTCGCTCACCCCATCCTTATAATGCAGGCAAAAGAAAAGAGAATGTTCCAATACGTTCATCACATCCCGCTACTTTCTCGTCAAAGGTCCTTGCCCTGATAATTCTCAACTGAATTTCGAAAATAGCATTTCTTTTCCATAGTGGAGTCAGTCTTATACGATCCGATAGGAAATCTAAGTTTGTGTAATCAAAACAACCGCGTTATGCATTCTGGATCGGAGGATAAAGTTGTGGTGGTGAATGGTGAAGTCTGAAAAAATGTAACAGGCAACTTCCTTTGACTCGTAAACAATAGCAGGAACCATGTGGTACGCTGCCTAAGGTATGTAGCGTGTTGGGGCATATGTATTTTTATATTTTTGACCCTTTGGTACCAGTCTGTCGTGCAAGTAAGAAAATAACAGCTTCAACTCACTTTTTCTCTCTGGTTTGTCCCATGATTCTCGACCTTTAAATCCCTCAATATTCCTGGCTTCATCCCTTTCTACGTTCCGTTGCTAAACGAAGCCAACTGACGCTAAGGAGAGCGACTGAGTTCAAGCTGAAAAAATAAAGAAACGGCTGAAGACGGCGGTTGAGTACGGAGGGAGAGAAGACAGGAGGAAGAGTGAAGGGAAGGAGAGATGATGATACAGCGATAGGATTGGGACAGCATTACAATATGTACGCATACTTGCCTGTAGTTCAACATCCCTACATTACATTTCATTTTCTCATCAAAGCCCATTCATCTCGAAGGGAGAGAAAGGAGCATTCAACACCACATGGAATTCAGTGCTTATTGAAAACTTTCTTGTCCCCTCCCACACCCGCTTTCCCGCACTCTCTCTTGTCTCCCATCTCTCGACATCTCCCATCTTATTGAATCGGAGCGGAGGGCACGGCACAAGTTTAGGAACCTCTTTCCCTTTTTCGCTGTCACCAACGAGAGCTTTCCGCGCGGCCAGTACTGCCATCATTACTTCGTCTCGTCAACTTTCTCTCAAGGAATCAATCCTCTTGCAAATAGCAAACATGACAGTGGCTAGAGAACCGATGGGAGCTAGGGAGCTGTATACATAGCTTGCTCCGACTCAGGCTCCAAGGGATACATCCACTGTATGACCCATTGTTCACTCCCGCCCATTGTTCGTGGGAAATTTCCCTTACTTTTGTCTCAACTTCAATTTTTACCCAATACGACACTGTCCCGCCCGGATTCACCTCAGCCTTGGTCTCACTTTAATTAAATCCCTCCACTTCTACGTGTCGTCATACATCCATGAGGAAAGTTTCCTGCAGCTCCTATCCAAATTGATGCATGATTCATGCGTGTCACTTTCTCATTTGATTTTACAGCCTCTGCGTTCTCGGAAAACGTGTGGGATGTGGGCGGACGTCTTCTTACTTAAATACGGAAAAAACTGGAAGCATGGAGCTGATGGGATACGATGCTTCAAAGAGGAAGGGAATTTCCCGTCCTCACTGTAATGAGAGATTTTGAACAGGTTAAGGACCAATAGCTTTCATCAAGGGAAAGTATTGCAATCGTTCCGGGGGGTGGGGACTGGGGAGCACAGGGGTAAATAGGTATAGACAAGTTATATTTAAGGACAGCATCCTTCATATAAACAGGAGGCGATCGATGGCTCCTTCTTCTATCCCCGTGCACATTCCACGGTGGATGAGCGGACCTGGTGCAGTACTGCTTGACCTCAAATGGAGGATTGTCCCATTCATTATTTTTTAACTTCTGGAGGGAACAAATTTATCCCCCCCCCCAAACAATGTTTAGTGGGATCCCTTATCATAGTGAAAATGTAAAATTAAAATTTAAAATTTTAACTTCGCTAAATTTTAATTTCTGAAAATCAATTTTTATAAATTCACACCAAAAATTTTACGAAGCTTTACTGAAGCTACCACCTCGGACACCTTTTCCTTCACTGATGAAGATCAATTAGTCAGGATAATACACCTTGTTTTGATTAATCTGGTTTTTTCTATGGGTAGGTATTTTATATTTTAGGCTACCTTCGTGTATTGATACTATACTACTGAAACGTAGTTTTTTCACTAAAGCTTTACGAAAAAACAACGGGCATTAAAATTCCCAGTTAGAACGAAGGAAATGCCACAGAACATCGAAATCAAATTTTAAAAATAAACCCTGTAGTACTAGCTCTATCATTCTTGGTGCGCTAAATTCTGAGCTACACCTACATCCCCAGCCAGCAGCTTTATATTTCGAAGCTTGCGTAATATTAGTTTGTGGCATCATTTGTGTGGTGCATACAAAAAGTGGGTACGGGTACATTAATGCAACGGTAAGACTTGACGACACAGCAAACCTCGAATTCTAGAGGCGACTTGTTGTAGCATGTATATCTTCATTTATACAAATAGTGATAAGCTGGCTTAGTGTAGAATAGAGCTGGTATGAACTGACTCTCATGTTTGTGCTTTTCAAAACATTTCTAATCACAACAAGGCCCTTGAGGTCCCTGCGTAGTATGAGTATGAGTCACCTCAGTAGTTAGCTCCCCTCGAGAATTCCTGGTACATGTATGAGCCGTTCCTCCCTGAATAAACCTGTCCAGAGCTCTTCTGTCTCTCACAATGCGAGTCCGTTATCCTCATTTATTACAGCAAGACTGAAGAGTTTCGACGAGTTTGGTACTATCCTCGAAATTTATAGTTTTATTAACCAATCAATGAAAACTCTTACAAGAAGTGCAAGAGTAAAAAACCAAATTTCAAATGAGTAAACTATTGTACTAATCCTAATCCTGATTTCCTCACAGCGAAGCTACGTAGCTCAAAAACGTATGTCTGCTATGAGGACCTGAAAAACCAATTCGACCGAAACTCATCAAAATCAAGAGTTTTATGGCTGCTAACACGCTCAGTTCTGGAGCAACTGCCCTCGTGAAAATTCCATACAAAAATTACAGTATATTTTCCCTAGCAGATTCGTGGGTGTAGAATGAAGTTTGTGATTGCTTATTTCCTCTTTAGAATACTTCCTGCTTTCTGAGAATGAAGATGGATCGAATTCAAGTTACTTCCAGCTAGAAGTTAGAGCAAGACGCTGGTGGACTAAAATGTAGAAGGTGGTCAAAAATTAAAATAGAAATTTAAACTTAAATTTTAAACTATTAATGTTTTCAGCCTTATAATTTCAATTCATAAATTTAAATTAGTATATTAAAATTAAAAAGATTTAATAAAATTAAAAAATGCGTGCTTTTGGGAACTATATGTCTTCACAATCTTATTTTTTTGTTGAATTCCCTTACGAGGATTCCACATTGCATAACGGTCGAGGAAGCGGCCAAGGATGAAACAAAATGGAAAATTTAATTTCTAGAGTATATAGTAATCTAGCAAAAAGAGAGTGAAATGTGGCAAATTGCATACTCTTAACTGTTTTGATGAGCACATGATGTCACATCATTTGCGCATCCTAAAAATACACGTCGTATTAGTCCAAATAATGTTTAGTTCTTTATGCCAGCTGAATGAATGGATTCAGATGGGCTGGTCGGGATGACATGAGGGTGGGCTGAGTTGGTATTTCCCTTTTCGTCAGACCGCAGCATAATACATTAAGAAACATCTGGTCTGAGGCAATGGGAATCCTCGGTTCATCTCTCCGCCAAGAATTCACTCTTTCAACTTTTTTTACCGGAGGAACTGGAATGGAAGCAGAGGGGATAGATCCCACGGCACAAACACGTCGGGGCTCATGATAATAGGAATTATAATGCAGAGACGACAGTCATCAAATCTCCACTGCTCTCCTTCTGCCACTAGAGGCTACTCTGTTGCAAATGGGAGGCTGAAAGGAGTGTGTACGCGAGGAACTTGAGTCTAAGTGCTGGTAGGCGGGAGAGAATGGAGGGAGAGAGACAACACATATGTATGTTTGGCCTATTCATCAATATTTAGGTGAATAGAGAGAGAGAGAGAGCCGAGTCGACCCAGCGTATGGTTGCGGTTAAGAGGAGAAAAGGGGCTTTTAACTTTTTATTACTAAATCCTTTTTATTTCATAATAAACTGAGTCGCCTTGCTTGTTACAATATTCTTTAGTGACTTGATAGATGGTTCCATACTTCCCGCGTCTTTAAATTACGTTCAAAAGTTTTTCCTTCTTCTTCTTCCTCTTCATCTCTCCTTCGTCTTCCCCATCCCTCTTTCTTCCTAGCATCATCCTCACCACAAAGTCGTCATCTGTCGTTGGTCCACTTGTACATTTTTGAGAAAAAAAATATAGCACATATTTCATTGACACTAAAAAATTCGGACTTCCCTCAAATTATTCTCTTCCTTAACCCCACTTATGAGCATAAGCAAAGTTTTTTCTCAAAAGTTTGAGAGAATTCCCTTTCTTCTCACTGGGAAAGAGGGAATTCTTGTACAAACCACTATCACCACACCGGCCTGCCTCCAACCATCCACCCTCCCGACTTGGCCCGTCTCGTGCATCCGTTTTTGTAACTCTGCTTCATTCTCTATACTCCTTTTCAACCTTTGTTTCCTTACCAGTTCCCCAGTTGTGCCTCAGACCGTAGGGTTTGCTACCTATTAAAGTATATTGTATATAATTTTTCTCGTATGACTCCACTCGTCGGTGGTCGTGAGGTCGTGGAATATTTACGAAAATAATGGTGGCGGTAGACAAGAAAGGTAGCGAGAGAGAAATGGCTGAGTGAGTCGAGATGTAGTTGCCCCCAGCTTATTAATAAATGTTAGTTACACTTGGCTTGTAGTTTATCCACGTAGGTCAGGCGGCTGCTGGAAATTATTATGTTGGATGTCGAGCAGAGCTTAAATTTAAACAGGACCGTCCCGCACTCAATTTTTAACGTGATGGTAGGAGAATTATTTAGTGGGCATCCAATTATTGCAGATTATACATTTGGTTCCGTCTGAAACTTTCTCTGAGCCGCTTAAACCACCCTCGCTTCCCTGTGCACGACCAGCACTGGAGGCTGAATCTAATTATTTTTTCAAAGTCTCCTCTCACAACAAGTCCTGCACAGAAAAATAAGAAAATAGGGAGTGAACTGTGGGGTACCACAGAGCTACCATTACCATCACTGCCACCACCCGTCACCAGTAGCAGTGAAAGTCGTAAAGCTAATTTTTTCTCAGAGAAAAAGTTGAGACCTGCCATCATCATAACCATTGTGAAAATATTGGGGAGACTTTTTCAAACTTGTAAAGTAGTAATGGATGGGGTTCTGGTGCGAAGGAGAGAGAATCTAAGTACATACATGGATCATTTCTGAAGCGGCTGGAAAATGTGATAAGGACTCTTATTACAGCCCCTCACAACTACCTTTCTCCTCGTACAGTGCTTTCCCCTCCATTTCCCTCCTGCCTCCGCACACACATGCACAAGCATGGACACACAATCCCCTGATAGATTTCTCCAAATCAGCTTTTCATAATATGATCCACGTGATGAGGATGATGATGGTGGTAGTGGTGATGATGGAATTTAACAAGTGACGGCGCAGCCGCACTATTCCGTCTTTGAATTAGCAAGTGAATGGGGAGGCAAATGGAGGACAAAGCTATGAGCCAACGACTGCTGGAAAATTTCTCTGGAAGGAAAGAGGAACGTGTAAATTTCTTTTTTCTTCGGCCTCTCGCAGCCTCTCAGAAATCCAGTCACGGCGATGTGAAACATGAATTCCTCATTACAAGGCTATTCAAGCAGCAAGCCGGTGGTAGCTGCGGCGAAGTAAAAATTCCCTCCTGCACTGGTGTAAGTCAAATGCTCCACGTATATATATATGTATATATATATACAGGGTGGCTCAATAGGATATGTCACATTTGTTATAAATATATATATATATATATAGTTATATATATATATATATATATATATATGCGCTGAGCCCTACG
>WJFA01000554.1:0-34450 GCA_009870155.1 Pseudobourletiella spinata
TGCCAATCCGAAGAGCTCGTCGATCCCCATCAATATGTCCGCAACACAAAGGGTGGCCATAAACAAGTGTCGCGGCTTCCGAAGCGAATGGCTCTCGCTGATAATCCAGATGAGGTAGAGATTCGTTGTGAAAATCCCGAGCGCTAGGATAAAGTCCCACAATACCTCCAGCAAATGTCGTTTGCCCACACACTCCCAGTCCGGCATGCACATGAGGTTCTCCGCTCCAATTCCCGCGGGCAGTTCCGAAAAAGTTACCCAGACAGACAGCGGGTTCACTTTGATCATTTTTATGTCGTTAGTTAGCTAGAGTGATCTCACCTTCACCTGATACATAAAACTGGACAAGAAGCTCCTGAATCTTGTGTCTTTTCTTTATACAACTCCGATCTCGCGAATCCGTCAATGTAAATAGGTAGGAATCACCGCTGTAATCAAAACGATAGAACAATCTTTTAGGTTGACTAGAACAATACGGCTAATTTCAAGCGTATGGCATTAACTACTATGGGTGAGACAATCAATAAGGACACCCAGTCTTCGGACCTGATGACCCTACCTTGTCTGTTCCCGTGTCAATAATCTTGTAGATTACAGTAAGATTCGCAGCAAATATTTGAACGCCTAACGGCTCCGCTTTAAAGGTATTCTAAAATCAAGTCTGAGTTCTCTGAGTCTTCGTAAGCCGTCCGTACAGTGAGTAAAGGTAAGGCAAGTTATCGGATTGAATCTTTTGTTGGTCATAACGGAACCCACACTGGATCCTAACTGCTCCTCAGCTAGAAAGAGACAGTAGAAGATAAATAACAGGCTTTGGCGAGGCTAAAAATAAACGACTGTGGCTTAACAACAAGCACTGTAGACAACGGAGGGTTTAATGGTGCGATGAATGGTAAACTATCTTATGACAGGACATATCCGCCTTGGGATTTTGAAATTTTTTAGAACTTTCTCGCTCAAAATTTTTCAGTATTTCCACGGCAATAATTTTCATGTCGCTCGGATATAAGCTCTGAGGCGGTTCCTACTGCCCTAAACAGGAAATGTCGGAGAGGAATGATAAGGTTGATTCGATTATTATTTATCTTGTATACAAAATTCCGATCAGAACAACTTATCTGATAAACCAACTAAGGTTATGATTACTGTGTGGAATACGACCAGGTCAATTGATCGTTTGCTTCAATTACCCTATTTTCGGCATTTAATCTCCACAAATTTTCTCCCATGATAAACTCATTCCAAACAATAACGCTGTGACCACGTGATTGGAATGAGAATGCATGATGGTTGAATAATAGTTGTCTCGTGGCATTGCAGTCCAAGGTCCGAAGCGTACCTGCTCCCGATCACGATAAAACTATAAGATAGTTAGTGCGACGTGACACAATACAACGGCGCCAGTTAATCATGGGCAAAATAATAAAATGGAAAGAAACCTGGCCTTTAAGTACAATTTCAATTATGTCAGACCAAATATGAATTAATCTGTGATTACATAAAATCTAAGGAAGGGACGGTTATGCATACATATATAAATGCATTGCAGGGAGGGTCAACAAATACGGACTTTTTCCCTGTTCCCTTCAGTGCTGTTGCATGGACAGCGCCGTCATACTGTTGACATTTAAAATCATTCTTATGTACACAGTTTCAGTTCTCTACAATTTCCTAAACCCAGCATGGCTCCATCCAAACAGAAAATAGCCCTAAATAAAAGCTTCCATGTGGAGGGATTCCGTGTCGCCCCAAAAGGTCAATTTTGTAAAGAGAAAATTGACAGGATCTTATAAAATGGGAAAAGTAAAATGGCTACCGAGAAGATACTATTGCATATCAATAAGAATCACAAGTAGGGGCTGATTTCGATGAGGCACACTGTGAAGAGAGATTTTTCCCAGAAATGCTCGGACAACGCGAGCTGAAGTCCAAAATTATAAAGCTGTCTTTGACGTCATGCCATCTAACGTATAAAGAAAAGTTATACGTAGCGGAATATCTCATGATTACAAATGTACGCAGGGATACGTTGGTAATAAAATAGCAGCGTTTTGACCTTAAAGTACGGCTAACTAGAATCTGCCATGTTTGCTTACTGCAGTTACTTGCTCAGTACAGTCGACACCCGCACCATATTCGGTTCGCAAACAAGTTGGTTCTTATTCGTTCTTCGGCCTTTGCCGCCATTCTGCAATGACACTGGTGCACATCCTGAGCATGGACATGATTTCTATAAAGTTCGTTCACATTTTTATCACTCATCATGCCCATATCTTGTCACAGACGAGAAAAGTAAGTTGGAGGTTGGGGCACACGGACACCCAGACTGTTGGCGTCGCCGCGTATCCGCAGCGGTGCGTGCCACAAAACATCCAGTAGCCTAAAACGAGAAACAGAGACAGTAGACGAAAACATAAGATTTGGATTATTGACTCACTTGTGCAACCTCTTATGTATGAACACTTTTTACAGGCGGAGTTGCCACTGAACTTGAATGGATTTCAAATTGAAGTAATCGGGTGGACTCAACAAATGTTCACAGACAGGATGATTGAATGAACAACGGAAAATTTATGGAGGCTAGTCAAGGGTCAGACAGCATTGAACTTTACAAATGCAGCGAGTGAGTGGGAGAGAGAGAGAGATATTCTGCGAAAAATCTGCTGACGTCTGGGACAGCCATTCCCACTCGCATACATTCGTCTGTGATGGTCAGGGTTGGTTGGACAAAAAATAAATCCCTGACTCAGTACAAAATCGTGAAAATGACCAAAGAAAAGTCTCACCCGCTAGTGTACCTGAATCTCCTCATTGCTTTGCTCCTCATCCCCGTTCTCATCACACAATTCTTCCTAATTTCCCAACTGGAAACGTTGAAAAAGGACGTGAGTTTCCTGAACACGGAATTGGAGTTGCTCAAGCACCATCGAGCCAAGCGTGGGGTAGGGTCAACTGTAATAGACTGCTCCCAATGTAAGTATAGACTAAATTTAAATTAAAAATTTACTTATATCCAAACTTTGGCCTGACTTGCGTCGTCTTCAAGGCCCGGGCTACTCCAAACGCCGAAGGAAAGGCTACATTGATGTTCAAGTGGAGCCGCCGAACGGTGGTGTTCGACCCACTTTGGCCAGCCGAAGGCAAACTGATGCCACATTCACGACTGTGGGTCCAGTAGGTCCACCGGGTGACACTGGAGCCCGTGGAAGTGCTGGTGCGCCCGGAAGTACGGGTAAACCCGGATCTCCTGGTCTTCCAGGAAGTTATTCCGAGTATTCCTATCCTGCCGGCTACTCCAGCTGGTATTCCTACGGCCCAAGTTACAGCTATTCAAGTTACAATTACCCAAGTTACTCGTATAATGAATGGAGCACACAAGGATACACCCCTGGCGGGACTACTGACTACTACCGCTTGCCAGCCTCGCCATCAAAAAGCTACACTGGCTCGCCTGGTTTGTCTGGACAGCCCGGTTTACCCGGCCTGCCGGGTGCTCCCGGTATGCCGGGCGAACCAGGCTATCCCGGAGCTCCCGGAATGCCCGGAGGTAGAGGTCAGCCTGGATCCCCTGGTATGTCAGGGGGAAGAGGTGGTGCTGGGGCTCCAGGTCAATCCGGTTCTCCTGGAATTCCAGGGGGACGCGGACCGTCAGGAGTCGTGGGTGAGCCTGGAGGTCGCGGATCGCCGGGTGTAGTTGGTCAATCTGGGCTTCGCGGAGCTTCTGCAGCAACGGGTCAGTCCGTCGTCAGGGGAATTCAAAGTCCACCAGGGTCAGCTCCTTGGAGGGGTCCAACCGGGAGACCACTTCTTACTACGAGTAGTCCCGTTTCTTCTTGCGGCATGTCCACTTGTGCACCGGGTCATTCTGACAGCACTTCCCGCTCCACTAAAGGCCTTGCCTACAGAAGTTTGCACGGGGACACACGTTATGAGCCAAGATCCCGGTACAGACCCGCGGCAGACGCCACTGTATGAACGAAACCAGAATAAATATCAAAAACATATAGAAAATCTGGGAAAAAACGTCTCTCTGATTTTCACTTTACTTTCAGGCGCCTCCGGGAATGCGAGGAGATTTAGGAGACGGTGGCTGGCCGACTGGAGTTGCGATATCCAGGGAAGAGGACCGGAAACGCTTAAGTAACCCTGTTCCTACAACCACCACCACTACAACAATAACAACTACGGCCACCACAACAACCCCGGCCCCAACCACGGGTCCCGAAGTGAAGAAGGCATTGATCCTGTACAAACTTGAAATCCGAAATTATAACGTTACAGAAACAACAGCAGCTCCCACGACGACCACTACCACTCCGAAACCACCGGACAAGCCGAGTGGCTTCGACTTTATGACGTCAGCCAAAGCCAGGGATTACATACTCGCTTATCGCGGTAGTGGGAAAAAGTAGATGTATCAAATGAAACCGTGGTTAAAACAACTTCTTTAACAGATTCAATAGTTACCGTGTAAGTAAGTAAACACAGAAGTTTCTATGTACCAACACACGAATCCAATGTTCGCCTCTCCACCTCCGTTGTGTCTTACATGAGTTCTTATTCTTCAGTAAACAAATGATTCAGGAATGATGTAAAAGTGGCAGCTATCCAAATGTTTTCAAGTTAAATGGGGCTACGGCGGCTGTACGTATGAACTTTAAAGTCAAGTAAAATAATGTCCCACAGTTACAATTACCACATAGTTTTGTCTGCAGAATGCATACATTAAATCCTGTACCATTCCAGCAGGTTTATTATTGCTTTCACACAACAATGAGCACAATTTATTCATTTCTATTCATTACTGCGTGAACCAAGGGACAGGGACCCATCGTTTTCAGCTCCATTCATAACTGCGCGAATCACCCGTGTGTAATACATACACACAACTGCGAAACTTACAGAACGAAGTAGTCGTTCAAGGGATTGCTAGAAATAATGGGAGTTTTCTGGCAATGCTACAACGACTTACTTGGAAGCATAGGTAGTTAAATTTTTCAAACTTCCAGAATGAACCCGGTTAATACCAGAATTCTACTCATGCTGGCGGCGATGACCATGGAAGGTTCGTTTTTCCGTGGATTTTCTCATGACAACAACAATGTCGACACGTCAAAGCTATCCCACATTATATGGTAGGGAAGAGCGGGAGTGGGAGTGAGAAATTATTGGAGAGTTCGATTTGGATACGCCCACGCCACGATGGCAGTCTCAGACATCAGAGTGAGTGGAAAGTTGGTCAAGAGGAAAATTTAACAAGTTTCTTCGTAATAAAATCCAATCGAGTCCAAGTAATTTCTGGCGGGTACGAAACCATATTTGTTGTTGAAATTCCAAGAGCCGGACAAGTTATTTAAAGACAGTCGTATATCTTATAGCACGAGAAACATTATGAGGGCGAGGCCAAGATGGGTGTCAGAATCCGGCATGATGTCCAGCAGCCATGGTTCAGATCCTGAGCAGAGACTGCCGGCGTTCCGAACTCTGAAAAAAAATCATGTTCCAGGAAGTACATTTCGCCAACTTCGCATTCCGGTGGCCGGTCGGTATTATGAAGTTGACCCAACAGTCTCATCCAATCGAACGGAGGATCGAGTTATTGTCAACGAGCTGATCAGGATTTTCCAGCCGAAAGCCATAAGGCAAGTTAATCCGACTGTTGTGAGGACTCAGTCAGGATTCCAGCAACGCCTCTCATCGCCTATCATGTATCCAGCGAACCCGAGCGAGCCTAGGGGATTCTATAGTCAAGGTCACAACAGGGCAATGTACCGCTCCTTCGGATGGAATCCACCAATGCCACTACCATCTCAATTTTCCGTAAGATCACCAGGATACCAAGGAGAACCAAGTTATGGGTTAAGAGCTGTGACTAAGTGGCAAACTATGGGCCCAGTTCCAGGCTACGTTCCTCCGTGTGAACAAAGTTGCTGTAGACCAGGGTGTTGTCCACAGGAGAGCGGAAATTGGACGGGTAGGACCACATCGGATGCTTGCAGTTGGCCAAACTGCACGGAGTGTCGTCAGATCGAGGCGGGATACTGGACGTGCGGCCGGACTAGATATCGGACTCATGGACTTGATCGAGCCGCGGGAAAACAGCCGTTCCAATCCTGGTGTGCATGCGGGTGCTATGATGAGGTTGCAACGCTACCCTACGCACCGCAATATTATCAGGAGCGATCCTCGACCCAGGGTTATCTCCCGTCGGGTCGACCTTGGGAACAACCACAACATTATTCACCAGCTGGAGCTCCTCAGTGGGGCCCGTTCCAACAACGGAGATCTTTCAAATCAGCTCCAGCAGCTCCACGCTCTACTCCACCAAATTGGACGTATGATGAGGGAACAGAATCAAACAGACCAAGAGTTATCTACGGAGGATCTTACCGAACCCACGCAAATCCCACCTTTGGACAGCAAACCAATTTTTACGCCGGAGGAGATACTTGGGGTAATCTTACGCCGTCGGAGCAAGAATTTCACTGGGTCGAAGCTCAGGTCCGTTCATTTTTCAAGGGAATCAGCGGAGCAAAAGTGATGTTTCTTTGAGACTGACTTCATAGTAATGTGACGTAAACTATTGTATAGGAAAGAGCAACAGGTCAAGGATTTGCACGTCTGCCTGAGGATCGGGGAAGATTGTCAGCTCATCCGGAAACCAGGATCTGCGACCGTGCCCCACAGGGTGGAAAAATGTCTACGTACTATCAAACAGACAAGAGTAAGGAGCCTCAAAGTAGTTCGGAGGGTCTGCCTTGGTCTATTTCAGGAAATCAACAAGTATTACGACTCCGTCCAGAAGATGACAGAATATCCAAATTTAATCAAACAGGGCAGCCAGTTCGATATGGAATCTCGAGCTCGGAGACTAAGCAGAGTAGACCGGTGGCCGCTGAACTTGGACACGTTGAAACTGTATCGCCGGGACCTCCAGGATGCTGTATCAAACCCGAATGGGACCAGTTATTTCACACCAATAGCCCTCAACCAGTACCCGCACTCACCCCTGAGCGAGCCTCAAAGCCCTCCTTACATGCGTCCAACTCTCCCCAATTATCCAGCCCAGGTTCCTATTTACCCCAGATCAGCCCAGAGTCACTTTTATTTCTCAACCCAGAACCGTTTTCCCCATCCAACCCAATATTATCCGATTCCAGTTCAGAACCCATTGTTCTCTCCAGCGATCCTGCAGTACCTCCCCAAGGCTCAACAGACCCCTTACAACCAACAGAATCAGGAGACGACACTCAACTTTGACAGAATTGGCAGGGACTATCGTGAACCAAAACTCCTTGCATATGACGGTCAAGGCAGGAGATTTGACCAAATCCACAAGAACGTAGAGTTTTATGACAGTCAACAGTCTAATTACGATTACCAATTTTAGCTTAGCTTTTTTCCAAGTTTTCCAGGTTTATGAACAGCACGCATACTTATCGAGCTACAAAGACGAAGTTGCGGACGCTGGGGTAACATAGTATGTTAAAAAAATATAGTAGTAAATATAGTATATTTAGACTTTATTGCATTGTATCTCCAGCTTTGTCGACACTACCACACAGAGCATATGTAGCGTAGAATACGAGTTTAGTGATAAGAAATCCTTAGGCACACTCTCAAAAGTCTTGTAATTTTCTCAAACAATAAAATCCATAAAAACTGGTGCGAGCAAGATTATGAGGTGTTGACTCTCCGAAATGGCACTTTCAAATGAAGTCGGTCACTCTTTCTCTCTCTGTAAAACGCATTCATTCACAACTGTCAAGCGATGAGATTAAAACTTTCAAGGTTACAACAACAACAAGACTGTCACAGGTAACAATGGTAAAAACAGAAATTCGACAAATTAGGGAACTTCGATATCCATACTGTTATAACTCTTCAAAGAAGGCCACTCTTGACTTCGTCGAGCCAGACTTGATCTATCATAGAAAAATTTACTTCTTATTTTTTATCCAATTCTATTTTATTTTTTAAGAAGCTGGGTTGTAAACGAACCTTTCGTAGAGTAGAGTATTTATTTTCGCCCGACATAACCTGCTCCTGATGAAGAAGATCGTAGGGAGTCTGCTTCTCTTCCAGTTTCAATCCCTCTATTTCCGCTTTGAGTTCCTTCAGCTGCTCCTGCAAATGTTTGCTCTTTTCCAAATACTCATGTCGCTCCTTCTCAATCTCTATTGACAGAGGGTCTAAATCAGGGGGGAAGACATCGTTCAGATCAGGTTCTGTGTTCAGGTCATGGTGAGACAGTCTGACTTGAGAGGGCGCGGTAACTATGGGTGATAGGACATCCAAGCCTAATAGACCCACGGAGGAGGTGAGAGCACCATTGGTAGGTAAATTATGATGTTCCAGCCTGTCGTTAAGGATGGCTCGAGTTGAGGGTAAGACCGGATATTCCAGCGCGGGCTGGGAGAGGAACTCGAGGAGTTTTTCTTTTGCGTCCTTTTCTGCCAACCGGGCTTTAAGTAACTCATTCTTCAAACGCTCTGCTTCCATGGTCCGCTTATCTGACTCGGCCATGATTCGCGCCACAATTTGCTCAGTCTCTCTCATTCTTTGTTCCATTAGGAATTTCTCTTCTTCCGTCTGCACATAAGTACATTACAAAATTGCAGTTGTTGCACCTACTTTCAATGCAAGTTTGCAATTTGTGACATAAGAGAAAAAGGTATAATCGTTACTTTGATAGCTGTCTGTCGAATGCGCTCAGCTTCCATTTCTGCCTCTGATGCTTTCTGGTTCAACAGAGATGCCTCTTCCTCCGCCACACGGGACTTCTCCGCAAGGAGTTCAGCTGCCTCTTCGGACCGGATCTGATCAAAATATTATTTTTGTAATTTCAAAATTACACAGGATGTATTTTGTCTATGATCCCGTACCAATGCTTCTTTGGCTAGTCGAATTTCTTCTTGGTACTCCTGCAACTTCTGTTCTAGCAGTAACTTTTCCTTTTCGGCTGCCTCCCGCAGCTGTTTCTCCCTAGCCAACTTGCTGCGCTCGATCTGACGTCTAACAGTTGAGAATATTATTATATAGAATCTACGAAAGAAAAGTCAAAGTCAACTTTCTAAAAGCTATACCTTAGTTTTTCCTCCTTTGCCTGCGTCCGCATTTGCTGCAAATCCATTGGATCCGGGCGACGCCGTCGCATGAAAAGGTCATGGTTCCCGATACAGAGTTCCAGTATAAGTTTGTTCATTCGGAGCTTGTGAGAGAGGAAGACAAAGTTAGGAGCGGACTTGTCCACTGGCTTGATGGTAAACCTCTTGTCGTCAAAGCTTATATTTCGAATTTCAGACCAGGGAAAGCTAATCTTCGGAGTCAACTGATTATCCTTTTCGTAGATATTCAGCCCTAAAGCCGTTACCCCGAGCCAAAGTTCGCTGTCCTTTTTATTCTTGATACAAACGAGTTGGAAGTCAATATTTATTTTATTTTTACTTTCAAAACGGCTGTAGATAGGGATATAAACTTACGGCAATAGGGAAATAGTTGACTCCGTACATATCGAGATCTTGAGTAATTTTTAAATATTCCATCTCAGCTTCATCTCTGGACATGCCCCGATGATCGGCATACCAAATCTTAATTCGTTCTTCCCACATTTCCGAGGTCATTTGATACTGGTCAATGACTCGTTGTGGCAGGAGATCCTCTGAGGCGAGCATTCCCGGCGTGTAAGTCTGTTCGTCGTAATCACCATACTACAAAGGGAAAAATAAAATGAAGAACCTGTACTGCAAGACTTACCAAAGGAAATATGGGAAATTAAAATCAATATACTTTAGCTTGCACGGCATATGAGGCTAGCAGGACGGATGCTTCAGGTGGACAATAAATATCCATTGATAAAATTGCTTGTTTGACTTGTAGAAAAAATAAGTGTTGCGTTATATCTTGAACCAATTCTTCTGCCACATCTTCCGGATAAAACTTGGCCAGAAATGTAAACTGGACGGGGTCTTCTTTCGGAAGATTTTGATCCCGCACTAAAAAAATATCAAGGCATTCGACCTCAAAGTTGTCAACATCAATTGTACATTTTTGTACGGAAGCTGATTATTAAAATAAATCCTGTCGCATGCAGACCTTTTTTGTCCCTCTTTAACCAAGAGATATTCCCCTTGCAATCTTCATACTGGAGCCCGAAATACCACGTTTCACGCAGTCCGATTGTTCGGCAGACTAGATCGAACAGATCTCGACCAGTTGCCTTCCACTAATTAATTCAACTAATTACTAAACTGAGCCAATTTTCAAAGAAATGAAAAATAATACACGACACATTCCACGTAATATGTCTTACAGGTAAGTCAAATTCCAGCTCAGCATCCATCGTCATCACTCTGACGTGGAATGACTTGGTCGATGACTTTTTCTTCAACATCTTCAGGTTTTTCTCAACTTCCTACCGGTAAAATTCGCCATCAACAATAACAATAACAAAAGAGGCTCACATTCACCGGTCTGAATAAAGTCATGGCTGAAAAATGAAAAATATTATCACATACTCAACATGAGGAATGAAATATTTTGTAATAAAGTCCAAATTATTAGTAATGGTAAGCTGGAAATTACCCATTTCTTTCACCATTATGTATTCTAAGGCACTTGCTGGAATAGGAACAAGCAACAAGTTGATTAACACCTCAAGAATGTCCTGGTATGCAGACAATGCACCCTACGCGTGCATATAAATTCGTACAGAGCAGAACTGTGGGCCAATTTGTCTTCACACCCAATGAACGTCGCCTTCCCAGATCCTGCGGATAACGCCTATAAAATGTGAATTAAAAAAATAATGACTACACTTTCGGCTCTATGCCGTCCTTGGGTAAACAAAAATAAACTAAGGGATTGAAGGATAATCAATTGATGTGCTATACGTTATCCTTTGCCGATCTGCTTATTTGCTCAGACCACGTGACTGGATATTTTAAGCAGTTTTCCGCGCCAACATGCTCAGCATCTTGACTGCGAACTGTAATTCTATACATGGCTGTACACATGCACACATTTCACACATTCCAAAACTAATGTAGCCACACAATGTGTTCCATGCGAATCTTGTAGTGAGTACCACAGCCTTTGTCCGCAATTATTCACCTTGCATTTAAGGCTCAGTCGCAACTTGGTTGCCGAATGCTGCATTTAAAAAGTCATTTATTTGTATCTTGGTTTAGTTGTGAAAACTACTGTGATATCAGCTCTGAGTTAAGATCGAGGATAGGTCACATCGTGAACCCTGAACCCTGTATGAACTGAGTATGGGTTCAACTGAAATAGCAGCCAAACTATCTAACCTTGAGGTATGACCAACGCCATTCTAATGTTTAAATTTGCTTGAACAAAATGGCTCCGTAATTTACGTGCCAATACTTTGCTATTCAAACTCATTTCCTTCCAGGTTGATGAGGAGGCTTACAAGATGAGATTGAATTTTAAACTGGGCTTACGCGGACGCCCTTCATGTGTCAGAGGTCGTGGACGCTCATCGAAGGAAATGATTGCTACATTGAGGAAGACCTGCGGTGAATCATCAGTGCCGCCAGGTGCGCCACCAGGTGTCACTGAAGCAGTGCCGAGAGGCGCTGTCTCGGGGCACGATACGACGGACTCCTCCATTCCCAAAGGGGAAATTCTAGGGGTCAGCACTGAAGATATTTCAAATGGAAAACTCTGTAACAGCTTGTATCAAAAATATGGCGGAAGGGGTCGCCGAGACGGCGTAGCTATACACGAGAAGGTGCCGCAGAGGTATATTCCTGAACCAGCCCTGGAAGGTGATAAGTTATTCGTAGACCGGAAGAACAAGAACTACCGAACTGGGATCAACTTTGACGACTACGAAAAAATTCCTGTTGAAGTAAGTAGATTTGAATACTACCAATACTACTAATACACTACACAATAAATTACTACCAATGATTAATTACTGATTTGAATAATTTGTAATAGTTACATTTCTTGCGGTTACTTACAGGTGCACGGGGAAGATGTGCCGAGATTATATGTAGAGTGCTTTGAAGATCTTCGTCTGGACCCGATCATTCTAGAAAATGTGTACAGAGCAGGGTATATGAAGCCTACCCCGATTCAAAAGGCTGCAATCCCTTGTATATTGGGAAGGAAAGATTTGATGGCTTGTGCACAGACGGGTTCCGGGAAATCTGTGAGTGTTAACAGCTCTATGTAATTGGGGTAATATATACAACATGTGCTGACAATATTATGTTTGATAGGCAGCGTATTTACTACCCATCATTAATGATCTGATGTGTGCCGACTGGAAGTCGAGGAAGGATATTGAGTGTCTGGTTTTAGTACCCACTCGTGAACTCGCGGCTCAGATACAGCGGGAGGCAAATTTATACAGTCATAACACTAATCTGACGAGTATTTATGCGACTGGTGGAGCATACTTTCCGCATCAGAAGAGACTTTTATTGGTATGTCTTCACAATTGAAACATTAAAAGGACTCATCCATAACTAAGTGTACAAATTTTAATTTGATACAGAAAGGGGCGAATATTTTGATTGCGACTCCCGGGCGGCTTCTACAACACGTTTATGACGGCCTGGTCAGTCTGAGTAAGCTCAAGTATTTTGTGGTTGACGAAGCAGATCGCATGTTTGACATGGGCTTCATGGGTCAGGTGCGCCAGATTGTGAGACGCTTAACACCGAAGGTAAGAAATTTCCTGTATTCATACTCAGATTTTCATGTTGTACCGTATCCAGGCGTCCCATTCTGTTTTCACTTGAAGAGCCAGCGCGTAAATGTCATGTTCAGTGCAACTTTCCCCACGCAAATTCAAAAGGCAGCTGGAGACTTTTTGAGGGATTATGCCTTTATAGCTGTTGGAACAGTGGGGGGAGCCTGTCGGGACATTCAGCAAGAAATCCACTTTGTAGATCGTGCTGACAAGCGAATGAAGTTAATGGAGATCCTTAGGGACATTGATCATAAGGAGAAAATTTTGATTTTTTGCTCCCGAAAAGCCAATACGAAGGTCTTGGCAGAACATTTGTTGGCGCAGAATTTCTCGTCTACAACCATCAGCAGTGACAAACTCCAGATGGAGCGGGATTTAGCTCTGAAGGAATTCTTGACCGGGGACCAACAAATATTGGTGGCAACAGATGTGGCAGCACGTGGCTTAGGTATGAGAATGGGTCACATTAGATTTACAACCAGTCATTCACTATGTGCTGTCATTGCATTGTAGACCTCACATTTTTTCAATGATTTAGATATCCCAAAGGTCGCCATGGTTATCAATTACGACCTGCCCAATACAATTGATGAATACGTTCAACGAATTGGGCGGACTGGAAGGGTGGGCCACATGGGGAAAGCCATTAGTTTTTTTGAGGAGGGCATTGACGATCACATAAGAAATAAACTGGTCAGAGTTTTGCAAGATGCGGAGCAGGTCGTACCGGATTGGCTACTTGACGACTCATTAGATGATTCCATATACCGCCGTAGGGCAATGCCAACGGATTGGCGCCGCGTGAACGTGTGATCCTCTTTATTAGCGCCATTTATTCTTCCAAATTTTAGAGTGCGTCCTTCAGATAGTATTTGTTTTACTATACGATTTCATTTGCAGGCATTTAAATGCACTCCAATGCCGGTAGAAATTGATGAAGACTGGTGAAGTAATAAATAATTGACTTATGTTTGATCTGGTAGCAGCAACAAGAGCTATTCGAGCGACATCTACTATTCGATATCGTAATTTTTGTGTACTATAAAACGAACGTTTTATAAATCCAAGTTTTTGAAGATTTAAGGCAAATAATATTTTTATGTTCATGTGCAGTACGTAACTAGTGGTACTTTTTATGTGGACTTGATTAAATCCGCGAACTCAGTGGATGACGTTATTTTCATAATTATATCAGAATGGGAAGCCATTTTGATATAATTATGAAAATAACGTAACTAATTTGTCACATTCCACCGTAATTGTCAATAAAAAGTTTGTCTTAACTTTTTATACTCCAGACTTTTGATTTCAATTTTTTTATGACCAGGAATTCTCTCTTTCTGGCCTGTAAAATTTCTGATCCGCAGCAAGATGAATCTTGCCACCTGCTTGTATCTACTACACGTCACATAAATTGCAAGCCCCATAAGTGCAAGCTCAACATGAATGAATCCTTTGAATTTTCCACAAACGCGGACATATTGTAAAAAATTTCATAACATTCCTGCCATGTCACAATTTCGATAACTCTCCCGGATCCCTGGATGAATCGGCGAGGGATAAATTCGTCCGGAACGTCGTCAACCAGACGCCGGGCAGTGCTTGTACACCCACAGCAAGCAGGAGGAGGATTATTTCGACGAAAATGAGCACATCCCGAAGAATTATCGCTACTTGTACAAGGCCAAAATGTGATCGCTGCCAAACTGTCGATACCGGGAAAAGGGTAGCCACCTCTGCTCATATGCTATATGATGAAAGCGAAGCCCGATGTCTCCGATGTAAACGCTCTGGTCACTTCACCGATAAGTGCCCTGACAACTGTGAATGAATCCGGAGCTGAGTTATGTCGTACTAGGAATGTGATGCCCAAATTGAAATTTCATTTTATATTCCATTTATTTGTAATACTCCGCGGACAGAGGTATCAGGATCACCAAAAATCCGTGCATTTGCAAATATCAGCAGTCATGACTGTACGGTCATTATGAAGTTATTAATGCTATTGGGAACGGAGAACCTGCAACGGCTTCCGAACTGAACCATTAATTGTAAACTACTTACCCTCACCCTCTAATCTTTCTGAAAATATGAACTGACTTTTCCGTAATGAAAAAATTCGTCTGAATTTTAAAAAAACTGCGTGGTTTTTATTTTGTATTCACAAAAGCAATTGAACAAGATAATATTTCATTTCGAAATCTCAGCAGTATCGTATCGTATACCAAGTCGGACACGACCCTCGTGTGTATAAGGATATTTCGCAAACGACTGCTCCTGCTGAGTGATGATCATGACTGGTGGTCCAGATTTGCGCTGTGAGTTGATTCGATTTGTTCGCAACATCACTTCGCCAACATGCTCGAGGAGTAAAGCGTCTGTTTTTTACACCGGCCTTAATTGGAATTAAATAAAGGGGAAATTAAACATTTAGAACTCACCTGCCCGCTCATTATCATATCCTGAATATCCCTTGTGCGCTGCTACAGCTTGCTTCCCAGAGATTTATCGTCTATCTTCTCACAAATGTACTCGTTCAGAATCCATAGGACATGTCCCATGGTCTTCGCAATGGCTTCACCTTCCGAAATCGGAGTCACCTGCATTGGATGTAAATTCATAAATATTTTTACTTTTCCCAAATGCCGCGCCAACATCAGATCTATCAGACTTTGAGTTGACAAATTAAACTATCCTCTTTGTTTTTAGTTCAAGTTTGGGCGACTTTAAAACTGGAAATACTTTTGAGTTTAACATTAAACAGGGGATATTTTGGATGTTCTTCAAATTCTCGCCATTCGCCCCAACCGCTAAAAGAGGGTAAAAGACAGGCACCAAGGAAAAGAAGTAATAGTATTGGTGTAGGGAAAGTCACCTTGATTTTGGCGCGTTTTCCCAAATCAGCTGAAAAATCTCGTGAAAATAATTAAACGGTCCGGTGCCAAAGTGAATTCGATAATTCTGTGGATTCCTCAGTCAATTGATTAATTGAAGGGCTGGATCACAGCAGAGACCGTAAAAAATGGGCATCTCCCGACACATTTTTTTAACGTACCTGAAACAACAAATAACATTTTTACCCCTCAAATTGGATCATGTAGCATCCCAAAGATTTTTAGCAGCTCATTCAAGATACGCTAAATCAAGCTTTAGTTATTCTACACAACCAAATACGGACGTTGTGAAGCAAGAGGACAACGGTGCAGTGGCCCCTGTATCTAGTGAGGGTCTAGACAAAGATCAATATGTAGAGGGGATAAAACTGGAACCGGAAACAGAAGCAACCATTAAACATTTTCAGCAGAAGGCCAAGCGGAAAGAAATTTTGAGGATGGCTGAAGAAGATCTCGTAGGAACAGCAGTCGGGCATAAAAGAACTGTCCGGAGTATGCTAGAAATTCGTGAAGGGCCCTATGGGCCTTCAGCCCTTCGCCACATGCGATTTAAGAAAGACGACCCCAAGTTTAACTTCACAGATCAGCTGGCGTTCATACAGGCGGATATCGATCTCCGATGGGATTCTATCAAGCGTTGGTACGCGTCCATTGAAGATAAAGATGAAATTCGACTTCAGAGGTAAGTAAAATTAATCAACTTACATGAGTACTCCGCAAGTTTCAATGTGAAAGTATTGTTTCCGCCCTGAGATTTAAAATTGTTCATGGATGTTGTGTGTTTCCTTCAGATACAATCCGAAGCGTAATGAAGTATTAGGAAATGATCTAGCCGCTGCTCATTTCGTCGTATTCAGGAAAGGAAAGGCCAAGTTCATTGGGCAAGACAAATGGTTTGATAAATATCGTGTTGATGAACACACGGAAGAGAATCCATTGGATCTACCCGACATGCAATTTGAGCTATGTACTCTACCTACTAGTTATGACCCCAGATATCTAGTCGAAGCCCTTGACCTTTCCAACATACCCATTCGATTTGAAGGGCTTGAGAATCTAAGTACGTATATATGCACGTGTAACATGGAGAATTGGGAGTGCGAGGTTTGCTTTCACAGTTGACACAGTTCTCTTCTTTTTCGTAGAAAATTTACGCTACTGCAAGTCCCTCAAGTTTGAAAATTGTCACCACATCGAAGCCTGGTGCATGGACAGAATCGCATCTTATTTCGAGGAACGTCTGGAGTACTTGGACTTGAGCGGTTGTTCTGGGCTCACCGAAGGTGCTCTTTGCGCCGTAGCAAGATTGAGGTAATTTCTATAGATATGTCAAATTCCTCATTCAGAATGAATTGGCATCCCATTACTCACCGTGCTCGAATCAACTTTGATTCAGGAATTTGAAGACACTCGTCGTTCGAAACCTGCCACAGATCAAGAACATGGACGTTGTCTGCGCTATTTTAGAGGACGCAAATCCAAATTTACAGATCATCGGTGCTGACTACGAGAAGAAACTAATTGAAGTTCAGAAGGAAAACGAAAGACTTGACAAGGAAGCGCGTGAATTGGAAGAGGCTACGATCACAGTAGAACCCAAGTTTGGTCCCGGTCCTGACCCTGTCGATGAAGCACACTCACGCTCCTACAATGAAGACGTTAACGTAGCGAGTGTAAAGTAGTCGGGATTTTCACAAGGAAAAAATGATAAATAAATCTAGACTAAGTTTACTGTATGTATTCATGTGTATAAATTTACTGTGTGAACATAGATACTGCTTGAGTATTTCAACAATTTCAATTCCACCGCCAACATACAAACAATACATATCAACGTGTATACAAAGAGCACACGATCATGTGTGACTAGCGAGGGCGCTAATAGATTAATATGCACGGGTATTTTGAACTCCCAGCAGTATCGCTGGTTGTCATGGAGAACAGTGCGATACGAACACTAATATTCTTCCACATGTTCTTGTACACACAACGTCCTTTACGCCAAAACAGCACAGGATCATCATCAAAGCATATAAGGCATTTTAATCTATACGAAACAGAAACAAGAAACCTGGCTCTGCATCCAGTTCCTTCACAACACCACCAAAAAACACAAGGTAAAATTACATAATATATCCACCATATTAACAGAAACAACTATGAGCCAATCAAGTATCCTTATTTCTGAAGGGACGGTTGCGGATCCTCCACAAAATGTAACACGGAGTTTTATTCTCGCATTTGAGCCTTGTGCCACGGCAATTTGCACTCATCTTCTTCAGTACCACATCCAGTTAATTACATCTCTAAGAGTTCCACCCGCGGAAGAAGGAAGTGACGGACGAAACTAGGTTGCTCGCCATACCGGCTTGCGTCCGGGAACGGATAAAACTCTCGCTATCAATTGTGCTCTGAGCATAAGTGGACTGTCGAGTCATGTATTGAAGTTGGCTCATTTCCTCCGTGATGGCTCCGCGGTGGACAGTTTCCCAGTCCGACGGGAAATAATCACACTCATTGTCCGAGTCCGAGGATTCCTCCTCGTAAATTACCAAGTCCTTCTCAATGGACTCCTCCATAGATTTGGCTAACTGTATGGCAACTTCAAATGGACCCCGCCTACCCACACAACAAAACAATGACCATCATCCATTACTCAGAAATAGACCCCATACTTTGTTTCAGTCTCCCCATTAAAATCTCTTACCGCCCCAAGTCACACACGCCCGACAGGCTCGGATCAAAAAGAAGCAGCAGGTTGGCAATGGTTTTCCTCGGTTGTAAATAACTGGCAGGGATACCCTGGGAAGCGCACAGGTGAATAACATTTGCATTTAACTTGGCAACTTTCCGGTTGAACTTCCTATTGGCATGGCACCCGATGGAAAATTCACTGTGAAAAACATTTGAAACATCTCAACATTATTACGAATTTGGCCATTCATACGGGTAATTAAAAAACTTCCAACTACAACACCGCATAGCATACCTATACGACAGTCGGTGCGGAAGGCGAAGATCTAAATAGTAGGAAACCATGTTGACGAATTGGGTGAGAAAGGTGAGACCGGCTGTTATCACATGGGCAGGGTTTCTCCCAGGCACTCCGCCGGCCTGTGCTGTTGCCTCAGCTAACAAACCCACAGCCGATATTTTCATAACATCTCTCAAAGTTTACATTCCATTTTCGTAAATTCCCTGTACGTACTGCCTTACTCACTTTCTGTATTAAAGGCTGAGTAGTCACCAGAGACCGGCAAGCTCGGGCCCAGGACGCCGGTGATTGAATGGAATAG
This sequence comes from Pseudobourletiella spinata, assembly GCA_009870155.1. Taxonomy (NCBI): domain Eukaryota; kingdom Metazoa; phylum Arthropoda; class Collembola; order Symphypleona; family Bourletiellidae; genus Pseudobourletiella; species Pseudobourletiella spinata. The sequence continues at coordinate 18,915 of WJFA01000554.1, forward strand.
GCAATTTTTCCCTGTGAGATCCATCGCACTTGTACCACCTCCACCACGATTACTCGTTGCCGCTATCAATGACCGCACAGTGTCATCCTCCTCGTCGCTCCAGCTATCGTTTGAACTCATCAATGTCACATTACTATACAGAAAAATAAACTTGGATTACTTGAAATGTCCATATCCGTCAATTTCACACATTTTCAGATAATATATTTAGAAACTAGCCCTTACGACGCTTGAAACTTGTCGTTCAATATTCGCCCTTCCACCGAGTCCGCATATACTTCATGAATGGGGAAAATGAACTGTTTCAAATGCAGTATCCTACACTTGCTCAGCTCCTGCAGCCGCTTCCTCCGATCTGACACGAACGCCCCTTTTTTCCTCAGCTCCACAACTCGTTTTTCCCGCTGCAGCTCCATGTTGTAAAGTCGGCTTCGGTACATTGGCAAAATCCGCTCTTTATCATCATTCTGCTTCTTCACATGATCACTTTCCTGTTTGACTACGAAGTAAAAAAATCATAAAACTCGTCAGCATCCCAACTTGAACTCTAAATCCACTCTATCAACTGTCACATGCATATATATAAACTCTATTCATACTCGTCGCGAGCCGCTTCTCAATCTCTGCCTTGAGCTGCTTCTGAAAGGCAATGGTCCGCTCATACTTCTCCAGCTGTTCAATCTAAAGAAAACAAGATTATTAGAGGCTGTCAAACTCTGTAAATTAAATAGCCACATTCGTAGTTGGTTAAGTGTATTTTTTTGTAAAATATACTGAAGCACACACTTAAACTTACAAGCTCAAGGGTTCGATCCTTGGACTCAGTCCACCGTTGACACCTCAGAATGATATCATCCCGCCCACGTTTTCTCTCCACCAGTTGGAGGCTCAGCTCATGGAATCGTCCACTAGGTCCAAATATCCACAAAGGAGAAACGAGTTAATAAAGTCTATCATCATCATCATCATGCATCACAGTGCCGCTAATTGCATCTTCTGCATTAATTTTTTCATTCCCTTTATCTCCCAAATGGCGTCAGCCGTTTGGCAAAGACTCCAAGGCAAGGCGAGAGTTGAATTAGTTCGAGAGTCACTAGTATCAATGACGTGCCTCTTACTTACGCTGCTCTTTCGCGGGATAAACGTCTCCAATAAGGTCGTTTTACTTGACCTGTAGGACATTGTAGGAGAGGCTGCTTGGGTTTGGCGACAAACTCAGTCAGCGTCATTCCCATATCGTATCGAACTCTCTGTGGCTTGTACACATACGGACAGCTATATAAACTCCTCGTCTCTTGAAGGTTATATTTGGTCAAGCTTTAATGCCTCGCTTCCTAAACCCTGTTTATCCTGCAAAAAGCAAGGGCAACATCTCAACGCACATATAATAGCTCTCAGCAACCTCGTCCGTCTCAACGATTTCCCACCGTCATCATCATCATCACCGCAACCTCACACAAACACACACACACACACACACATATGAGTTCTAACCACCTACGGTTCCACTCATAAAACTATACTCAGCGAGATCTCCATACTATATCCAACACAATTTTGGCACAATGTGGCTCGTGCTGGCGGAAGCCCTCCTCGTGGGGATCTTACCACTCATATCTGACCCGGCAGTGACGGCTGAAGCGGGTCAAAGAAGCCTGGGAGGTACGACGGAGCACTCAAGAAACAAGCCTCAGCCAGTTCAAGCCCGTCTTCAGCGATTCTTTGAGTCCTACACAACTCTCCCTCCAATAACAGTTCTCATGGAAGGTGAGTATGACATTCTCATTCAAAACTATTCTTAATTCTGCAACATTTTGCCAACAATTTTAATCCAGTTATATGTACCAAAACTCGGTCTACATTTTAGGCACCACGGAGAGTGACTCGAGACCTGTGGAACCCACTCTGATGAGGTCAGCCATAAACACGGCATCACTAGCAGCGCCGAGCAGGAGTATTTTCCCAGCACCCGTGAGTTGAAGGCTATTTTTTCTCCATGCAACTTGAGCGATTGCAAAAGAGCCTGGAGCAAATTTGTGATGGCAAACTATACACAGGGAGTAAATCTGATATGATAATGTTGTTGTAGAGGGCGAATCTGGTGAACCTGCGAAATATGCCGCCGGCGAAGCCGAAGCCTAGTGATCCAATCATATTTGAAGAACCCGAGACAATGGAACCCGGAGCAGGTTGGACAGTTCCTCCGACTACAGTGCGGAATTCCGGAGGACGCATGAACTTTGGCGAAGACACGAATGCTCCATCAGCGGAAGGGAAGAAAGAGGATTGCAAGGATTTTGAAACATTTTTCAAGGGCAAATGTTACACGTTGCTGAAGCAAGGACCTTGTGCAAAGGAGGAATGGCTTATTGAGAAGAACGGGGTGGCACAGTGTGCGAAGAGCAAGTGTCAGTATCCGCAGTTCTACTACAACGGACAGTGTGTGGAGCGGAGCCGGTTGGCTAGCAACGGGTTCATGAACTGCAATGATGGGATGTCCATCGCTGTTTACAGGTGAGATGCTGCAATTTATGAATCAGGAATGTCTAAAAAAATTGCTAAAAAAATTGCTAAAAAAATTGGCTATAACCGGAACACATCAGAGATGGTACAGTGGAATGCGACTGCTCCCCCGGAAACATTTTGGATCCTACCAGTGGAAAATGCTTCGAAGCCTACCGCCGTGGCCCTTGCTCTCCATCACAATACTTTATTCTGGCTGGGGATAGTCCTATAAGTCGGAACGTGAGGGCTGTTGAGAATGGGACCGGCGGCATTTGCAGTCCTAACCCCTGCAAGGAGGATACGAAGGTCTGCTACGGTGCAACATGTCCTCGACTGTCGCGAACCGTAAGCTATAACTGACAATTTGAAAAATCTGCACTGATAAAAATATCAAAAACTCATTCATGGTTTCTAATGTATAGGCTAAATGCGTCCAACTTAACGATCTTTGCGAGGGTGACAAGCTCGTGATGGTGAGTGTACTGACTCTGAAAGTGGGCTGTTTTGAGATTAACAGTTCACACACGCCACCGAAAACCATTGGGAATGTTCCGTCCTTTTCCTGCGGTCGGGGCAGCAAGAGGTGAAACGGAGACTAAAATAATTCCTTTTCACAAAATTTCAAACTGGATTGACTCAAAATATTTTTTTTGAATTTTCAAGGGATGTCCAGGGAAAGTGCAGACCGATTTCAACGCCCTCTTTCTCTTAGACCGAAGATCTGGGAAAATTCTAAATACACTTTTTACCGCAGTACAATACATTTATGGTTTACTACATTACCAAATGTTCTCTTTCTAAATAAACTCAATAAACTCATTCTAGCTCCTCGTATCTTTAATATGCACACCTGAAGTAGCAACATATAGGCAAGGACACAACTCACCTCTGACTATCATCTATGGTAGTATCCGACGACGACGAGAAGTCTCCGTGGGCAATACAATCCTTGCAAATGAAATGTTTCTTCCATCGACAGCACACTGGACACTCCCGAGCATACAAGGATCGAATATCATCGGGTCCTCCCTCCGAGGATGATGATGACGAAGAGATCTGGAAGTCCATCGGAGCTCCTGCCTGACCATCATCTCCAAGTCCAGCGAGGAAGGCCATGATACCTCAAACAGATGAATTCAACCTCAGTCAGCCTCTCCTGATTACCACCATCATTCACGACCGTTCAACCTGGTAGCCTGAAAGGAAGAAATTCATCACAGAATATTAGATACTACACATACACACACACACACACATACAGACGTACAGCATAGTGCCTAACCAGCAGCTCGGTCTAATCCATATGAAAGGCTACTAAATTAAGACATGACATATTCCAGTTCACTATATACTTTTTCATGGAGCTGTCTCACTCCAATGTGAGGTGACCAAAGGTGACAAATCCAGATTACGTCAGTAGACCGAGAGCAAGAGAGAGAAAGATTCGAGCTAAAAATAGATGGATGGGAAGTGATTAAGACGGAGCATGAAAGTTACAGTTTCACATTTACCTTCTTTGTCCCACCTTTTCCAAATTTTATTCGAGGATTCCTCGGAAACACATCAGCGTTGTCTACACTATATTGACAATAAAAAAATCATGATGACGGTAAAGAGATGATATGCCCGTCCCAACCTCGGGGAATATTTGAATCAGCTGATTTCAGTCCGAACTTCTCTGAATGGGCCCACTTTTTCCAATGCGTCGTCTCCCTGCGACGCATAGGAGTTGCAGGATGAGCTGCTGAGCATGGGAGTCACATACATATCTGCGGACGTACATAGTGCAGTGCACTACAATCGCAATCGCATCTTCTCGACTACGACAACGACGGCCACATATATACAGGCTTGGGATTTTTGTGAATGGAAAAATTTGAAATTGGCGGTTGTAGGGGTCGAAGTGCGGATTGGTGAGAGTGACGTCACCTGCACATTTTTTAATGATCCTTTTCCTTGATTTCCATGCTATAGTGGCTGCTCTCGATCATCATCATCATCATCATCAAACAATCCAATTCAACCATCTTCTCATTCACATGGCGTAAAATATTGGGTGTTGAATTTTTCAACAAATCCACAATCCACGCATCGAGTCAAATTCTCTCGGATTTTCAACAAGTTCAGGTAATTCATCATTTAATTACAGCTTGACTCGCTCCGTTTGGCGTGAGACAGCGTCCGTGTACACGGCTCGCTGCTTGCTGCATCATCATCATAGCAGCCCCCGTTAAAGACCTTGGAGATTCCTCCAAGTTTTCCGAGATCAACTGTTCTCTTTCCACACTCATAATGCGTTTACGTCTGTAATGTGTGGCGTGTGTGAACGGGCTCTGGAGCAAGGGCCGTCATTTCTATCGGGGATTTCCTCTCTGGAACTTTTCATAATTGTCATACGGGGTTGTTAAAGTGAAGCCGACGGGAACAAACCTGTGCTGCTTGTGGGAAGCTGGAAGAATTAATATATCCTCAGAGTAATACAGTAATAGTTCATTGCGTAACATGAAAGTTTGAGGAACAATTGCCGCCACAGTTTATTGCGGTTTCGCTCTTTAGTCCCCCTATTTCATCAGTTAATGGGACCTTTCGTCCATGATATTCCACTTGAACCCAATGAGGTTGACGTGATGGTGTGATGCGAGTCTAATTTAGATTATGTGATGGGGTTTTGACACTTGAATTTTCAGCCCTGATTTCTCGAAATTGACTCGAGTGGAGTGTAAAGAAAACTAAGTGAGTCGAGAGTGAGTTTACGAGGAAATAAGATCAGTAGGAAATCAGCTGCGGTAGTTTCCGAGGTAAGGTGAGGGTGGGAGATTTAAGTGTGTAGCTCGGATTTTTTGAAATTTACGGATGCGACTGGTAGTCTACTTGGTAAATATTTTGGAGTGGTGTACTTGGAGAAAATTGACTTTCAGGCTTATCATTTGAAGAAACCAGGGGATATTTATTGCAATTTATTATATGGACGTATCAGACATGTCAAAGTAGTTAGTATGTGATGGAATTGCTTTCACATTCATACGTTGATTTTCTTTGTAACAGATTTCAGAGTCATCACCCATTTCTGGGGGATCCATTGGGCTGAGAGCGAAGGGAAATTGTGTTGGAAAATAGCGGCTGTGGTGTAAACAAATTATGTGATGGGGGCCTTGTTGGATAAACCCAAAACTGATAAATACAATGAGCACGGGGACTGGAATGGGCTTCGATATGGGCTGTCCAGCATGCAGGGATGGCGGATCGAGATGGAGGACGCCCATTGTGCCGTCATGGGTTTGCCGGGACAACTCAAGGACTGGGCATTTTTCGCCGTTTTTGATGGACATGCTGGGGAGCGGGTCTCCTCACATTGTGCTGATAACCTCCTAGAGACTATTATTCAAACGGAGCAATTCTCACGCTCAGCCGTGGAGGAGGATGTCTCGATCGAAGAAATTAAGAAGGGAATTCGTGATGGTGAGATTCAACATTTGTTCCGAGTGGAGTGCTGTCATTATTTCTAATAGTTGAATGTTTTATGATGTCTTCGGTGCACTAGACTAGCGAGATGCTTCGAATACTGAGTCGTTTGTCTCGTAGTGACGTGATTGGTGCAGGGGTGGGATTGAATTGATATGTTTTGTAATCGTAATTTCAAGCCGTGATCATTCTTTAATCAAAACGCAAGAATTTTATAGCGAATTGAATTGAGGAAATGGGAATGAATAACCAAGTCTTGACGTCAAGGAGTTTATATAGCTTGAGGTCCCAGTACTATTTGTTACTATTTGGTTGGCGCTCTTCCGTCCTATAAGCATAAGTTGTTTACTGGAAAGTAATACAGTAGAGTAACGCTCAGTTCGCGGAATTCAGGCTGTTATCAAGGAAATGTGTTGAAGGTAGTGAAAGTGGAATCGTAATGAGTTGAGTATCTCGCGCGTAAGTTCCTACTCGGAATTTTCGCATACCTCCCAAGCTGGGAGGTGCTTTCAGACTAGAATACAAATTAGAAGGAGGCTTCCTGTGTCACATGTGACTGAGATAGACGCTCCTTTCTTGTCATTGAAGGAAAGAGTTTGCCTTGTAAATTGGAGGGAAAATGGGCAAGTTGGGGAATACTGAGTGGTAAAAGAACAAAATTGGGAAGAGTGGAATGCCTTGCGTTACTCACATATGACAACGCTTTTGAATATGTACAGGTTTCCTTCTCCTGGATGATAAGATGAGAACTATACCTGAAATGGCAAGCGGAGAAGATAAGAGTGGATCAACAGCAGTTTGTGTGCTGATTTCACCATCTCATATGTACATTGCCAACTGCGGGGACTCTCGAGGCGTGCTTTGCCGGGGTGGGCAAGTAGCGTTTTCTACTTTGGATCATAAGCCTATTAACCCCATAGAGAAGGAACGGATTCAAAACGCCGGTGGTAGCGTCATGATTCAGCGGTAAGTGTTCCGCGAATGCCAGCTCAACTTTGAACGGTTTTGCACACATGTGATGTATTGGCTTACCGCATGTATTTCATTGTAGGCATTTCCTGTTTCCTCTATTTTATACAGTTTGTTCCTATTTTCAGAGTAAACGGATCACTCGCCGTCTCAAGGGCTCTGGGTGATTACGAGTACAAGAACGTTGAGGGGAAAGGACCCTGTGAACAGCTAGTGTCCCCTGAGCCGGAAATATCAGTTGAACAGCGTCGGGCGGAGTTGGATGAATTTCTTATTCTTGCTTGTGATGGAGTGTGGGATGTAATGTCCAACGAAGATCTCGTAGAATTTGTACGCTCGCGCCTGCAAGTGACCGATAATCTAGAGTCTATCTGTAACCAAGTTATTGACACTTGTTTATACAAGGTAACAAATTGATGGGAAATGCGGAAGTATTATGTAGCTCTATAGATCACATGCACAGAGTTAAATTCTAAATTTATTCTGATTTTCATCACAGGGCAGTAGGGATAACATGAGTATAGTGCTAGTTACGTTCCCGGCTTGTCCACCTCCCAAAGAAGATGCGATTCAGAAGGAAACAGCTCTTGAAGCCTTTCTGAAGCAGCGAGTAACTGAACTGGTGGAGGATTCTGGCGGCGCTATCGAGCTACCACATATACTTCAATATTTAAGTGACGAGAATATACCCGATTTGCCACCAGGAGGGGGCCTGGCCTCTAAGTATGTTATTTTTCGACTTGTATCATTACCTCTGATAAAATCAATGGAAATGAGTGAAATTATCTAATTTTTCTTATAAAATTGATTACAGGCGAACATTCATCGAAAGTGTATACAAAGCCCTTTGTCCGAATAGCGCTGAAACAGTGAGTTGGTTTGCTTGAACTGCTTAAATGAACTAACAGTGCGTACGCTTCTCCAGGATATAACTCCTCTTAAAGTTTTGGTAATTTGTTTCTGTATTTTACAGCCTGACCCTTAATAAGGTTATAAGATGAACACAGACCTGAGTGAATACACACACATTGTAATAATCTGAGAGAGAGAAAAAAAGCATTACCTCTGTATCCCTGCCTACATACAACCACAACAACAACAACAACTGCTACTACACAAGTCTTCGACTGCTATATGTGTATCACAGGACGATATGGATCAGCGCAACAACGCACCGTTCGTCAGTATAACTATATATGTAAACATTTAAATGTATACATAGTAGAGTTAGTACACCACTACTACTGTTTTCAAATTACAATTCTATAAGATTTGTTTAGAGATTTTATCCTACTATTATTATTATTATTATGATAGTTATTTACGTGTATGTTACTGTAAAATGCGTAGAATATTTAACACCTCCCTGCCGGGCCAACTGTATCATGACTAAAAAAATTACATATGCTAATCAGGAACAGTTTCGTACACCTTTGTGGCACTCACAACAGATCACCTTTAGGTATATACAACAACAACAACAACAACTTTATGTACATAAATAATCAGGTATATTTAAGTCATGTGTGTAGCTTACGTAGAGAGGGTATATTGTAGTTATTATTTTCCTCTTATGTGTTTTAAGAGATCACAATTGATTGCTGTCAGCGGAGATGACGACGCCTACGATGACAGGAAATATTTTAGCAATTACTATTTACAATGGATAGAAGTATGTATCTCCATCGTTGCTCCGGTGATCGCAGTACGTACATCTTGCATTTCATGTACCCACCCTAAATGCTATGAGAGTGTGTGTGTCATATCTTATGTCCGTTGTGAGCATTTACGCTGTGTATGTTACGATACATGATACGATGTAACACCCAACCGTTTTCAGAACAGTCTTCATTGTTGTTGTTGTTGTCACTTCCTATTATAGCTTTTGTGCTCAGTGTAACTTTTGTTTTCACGTCATCATCGTACTCAGCAACAACAACAACTACAGTTTCCTACCCAGTTAAATTACTACAATTCCGTGCTGTGTGTGTATGTGTGTTACAGAAATTAATGTGGAGCGGTGGCATTAAACATTTTGCATTTCTTAGATTTGAGTTGAAATTCTGTGTGAGGAAGATGGACGTATTTACTCTGGAGAGGGAGGGAAATGCCAAATCTATAGAACTTTCTATACTATTATTAAAACGTACTTATAGTCACATAGGTTGGAAAAAGGCTACAGCTATAACTACTGCTTCTCACCTCAGGAAAGCATAATTATTGTATAGGAACTACTATTATTACCATTGTCATTATACGGTTACCGTATATTGACGGTCATGCACCAAGACAACACTCTGTACCTGTCTCCGTTAGGTCTGGCTGTATGAATCAAGGGAATGGGTCAGCTCTGCACTTTGTCCCTGAACTCTCCAGCTCCTGTTCAGGGAAACCCTAAGATGAACCTGTTCACCGGGGTGCTGGCCCTTGGATTCAGTTGATAAATATACAAGGGGATTCTGTAAGTGAACCCCCTGGATTTGAAACCCCCTTGAATTGATCATGTGCACTGTTCTGTTGTCATGATAATTGAGGTTGTATAGGATGAAAACTCCTATGCATATGCATAAATAGATAAATATTACTACATCCGTCTGGAAGTCAGCTATGGTGCAACATAAAGTTACACGTAATAAAATTAAATAGAGAAACATAAATCTTGAGACTGTCTTGAAACCGTAATACGAGTATAGTTAAGATAGCGAAGAGTGCAGTTTAAGGGAGATGAAGTAGACAACAGGTGGACTCTTTTCAGTCCGTGTCATCCTTGTGTCATTTTTGTGTCGGTCGAGTCCTGGCCAAAATATTCGAGCAAACTTATATGATAGTAACTATTATTGTTTAAAATTTAAAAAATCTAAGGTTACTGTTAAAAAAATTAAGACAAGGAAATTATAAAAATGTGAGGATCATATGATGTTGAGATTTTATCTTCTTGTCCCCCCAATTTGTTACTCCCCCGCCTCTCTCTCTCTCTCTTTCTCTGTGTGTCTGTCTACTCGTCGCGCGAGAATGAGGAGGCAGTATGTATTGTGTTGTGCGGTGGTGTACATACAACAATTATAATTATGAATAATTATACCCTAATATTTAAATGAACCCAGGCACATAATTGTCATAACATGGTAGTAGTATGTATGTGCTTTAAATCTAATTACTTAATTTAGTGTCTTAGTAAAGTGATATAGTAAAATGTTCAACTTGACTAAAATAACTAATGGTGTAAAAATATCAAGTGGAAGGGAAATATCGGAATTGTAGAGCTAAGGAAATGTTATTGTAGTAGGCATAGCATATTATTAATAATAATAGCTTTACTCATAAGGTTATAATAATAGAGCTGTAGAGTCCGACCTTGTTCATTTCACACTTGCTTTTTTTGTGGGCTTAATGTTGTAGAGTTTAGAAGCTGTGAAATGGAAATATATGTATAATGATGTAGCCTCACTACAAACATGATCATACTCGGTGATCTTTATGTGTATATGTATATACATAAAATTTGTAGCAGCACGGCAGCGTCATCCTTGGTACGAATGTTAGATAACGTCCTTATATAGGACTGACAGTATCGGCTCAAGTTGAGAAAGCCGAGTTTACTGTTACAGTTGATTCCTAGGTCATATTCTCGTAATCACCAGCTCGGTGACTGTAATGATAGACAGACCAATCGACAGACACCCCCGAAAATACACACTAGACAGCCTTTATAGCCACGATAATTTAGACGCATTCAGGTAATATATGTATTAGCCACTTTGCCATAAATTGATGATATGCTGAAGGCGATGAGAAAATGATGATGATTGATGATTATGATGAAAAACCAAAGCACCTAATAGTTGCATAATAATAGTTGATTCAGTTGGTAGATATAGTAGCACGTGTAAAAATAAAAATAACAGTAATAATAATCATAGGAGTAATTCTCACAGCGAAATAGAGTCAAATTGAGAATGAGCATTTCTTCTCCCATATATAGAGCAAAGGTTCTTATAGATAATGTATTAGCAATAGCGGATTTTATTTTCTGGGATGAGAGGGAGAGCCGGCATTCTGTTTGTATGTGAGGGAGAGAGAGGGTCATCATCGTCTCGGCAGTAGTAACTCTAGGTCAGGAGCGCGGCGCTCTGTATTGCATGATCCTTACGTTAACTTGTTCTGTGAAAGGGCTATGATGAGAGATGATTCGGTGACACAGGTGTGTATACAGGTGGGTGTTCCCGGCTGAGCTACATTACATAAACAGACATATATATAGTTGACAGCTGTGGATGGAGCCAGATAAATTTATTGTCGGGAGTCTTATATACTATAATATATATATATATATATGTATATATATTTGCATATATAAACTCCCCCTCTCCTCTTATTATATAATTTTGTCAACTCTTTTGCCTGATAATTTCTTCGAATGTTTTATTACAATATTATTATTGCTATTCTTATGATTACGATTACGATACTGAATAAAACCTAATATTCCTGTTATTATTCTTAGTCCAGTTCATCATCATATGTACAAACTAATAAAGTTGCTACTAGTAATTCAGTAGTTTTGAGTCCAACACTTTTTCATTTCCGGCCTTGCCATTATTATTTTGCTGTTCTAGAATGATTTGTGTGTGTATGTGTACATATGTGTGTGCCTGGTTCCTCCGCACGTAGCTGCATAAATGTACACACTTTTATTAGACTGTGTGAAGAAAGTACTCGGAATAACTTTTCCGGGATGGAAATTTTAGAAACTGACATTATGGACTTGGGTGTTTGTACCGCTATTATTGAATGTGGAGGATTCTGGATTAAGCTTGCTAATATAAAATATTATTCAGGGTCAGTGGCTGTGGGCATTATATGACCCGACTTGGAACCTGCTTGACTGTACTGTAAACGCGCGATGCGTGACACTGGAAACAGTTGACGGAGCCATCGTTATATAGAAGTTTGAGGTGAAGGTGTTTGCGGGGATGGGACCCGACCGTAATGGAAGCACTATATAGAGATGTAATAGTGTAGTGTGTATAAAATCGAGTTTTTATGTGGGAAAAAGTAAATTCTATTGATGTTTTCAACTGTTCGGATTTCAACTATAATCTTAAAAAGATACTGTACGACTCTGGTGGTGACGCAAGGTAATGATCCGCCAAGGGGTTCTTTGCAGCTTTCTGTAAAGCTGCTCTCTGAGTGACTGACATGGCTGTTGAAGCCACATTTCTGCGCTCCCGTACTCGAGCGCTCACTGTATTGAACCTTTGACCAGAATCATCATGGTTAATAATAATAAATAACTGGGAATTTCTGTAGCGCCTTGTGTATTATTTCCGCAGGGAATAAATCTAAGATGACATGGGGAAGCTCAGTTGTTTTAATCCCAACATTATGCCAATTATCAATGTATGCTATGAATGGAATGTGGATGAGCAATCCAGAAGAAATCCATATCCTTCCTAGGACTTAAAATCAAATCCTGGAGTAAGTGTGATGACGATCCAGTAACAGTAATTGATCCCATTACGTTCAAAATGAGGGTACACGCAAGTTGCCGTGAAAAATTTATTTACTGAAAGGTTACTTGATTTTTTATCGCTCCACTCATATGCATGTATGCTCTAAAGTTGGGATACTTAAATCACCCCGAGGGGCAATAAGAAACACGCGGAGGACTTGAGCGCGCCATAATATCACGACGGCATGAGCACGACGGCTTGATAAGCTATAGAGCAAAACCCCTACCTGAGTGAACCCTTTTGATTCAACCTCCATCTCATCGTCAGTATATATCAAAGAGGCATCAGCTGTGAACCCGGAGGGCATTTCAATGATCATATGCGTATGTATACAAGGAGTAAGTGAAGTAATAGTTAAGACTTTTTAGCGTATCGCTCTACACATACGCACACACTCACACATACACATATTATAATGTGTAATGCAGCTCTGAAGAAGATTGAATATAGGCAGAATTGGTGTACATAGGTACGCAAGGGTTGAAGGATTACAACACATTAAGCAGCAGCACTGTTGCAGCACACACGAAAAACACCACACACCGGACGAGGGTGCGTTCCGCAGGTAACAAAACAACTACCTGATGCGTACGACCGAAGCCAAGGTTAGGACTTTTTACTCATACGTACATACATACAGCCAGGAATCGTCAGTTATGTTCACTACCCCAGCAACGCATTAGACTCACAGAGGGTTGTTGTGCGGGCAACGCCTTTGCCAAGCACAAGAAAGTCCCTAACAACCAAAGTTTTGCTCCCATCCACATACAACAACTGTGAGGCCATATTATGTACTAGGCTGGCAGGTATACTGTAGGTGATACTACTTCAGTACACATACAATAAGTAAGTCAGAGCACACACACACTGGCGATTTCGTGATAATAAATGCAACGTGGAATGTCTATGTGCATAGGTTGTATACCCCTTTAACGCCTGTGTGAGCACTGTGTGACAGGAGTGTGCGTGTGCAAAATGAAACGGCAACGGTTGGACAACCGTCAGTGTAGAATGTGATGGACGTGGAGTAGGTGTGCACGTCCCTGTCGTCTCCACAGTGTTTTGATCTTTATTTTTGTCCGTCACATTCAATGCCATGTACTCCAGATCCACAATAAGCATTATAACCAACTTGGAACAGTATCTGGAGGGAAATGTCATGTGTTTTTCAATTTGATAAATTTTTTATTGAGTAGAAAAATGACTTTATATCCAAACCTGAGGTGTGCTGTGTGACTTCCGGTGGGTTTGATTTTTTTTCATGTTGTGCCTACACGTCCGTGGAGCCCAACGGATGTGCTTGTGTGAGACATTATAGCAGTATGGGCCAACGGGATTATCAAAGAGTGTTTCCATCCTGGTGGGGTCGTCTGAATTTTGTTCTGCTCAATTGGAGTGGTATATTTTTACTTGTGATAATTGCCTGCTCAGCTCCAGTGATTGGTGAGCTGGGTGGTTCCATTTCCGTGCCGGTTATTCTGGATCGAACCACGTCTCCGTATCTTGTCAAGGATGATGTCATTGTGGAGGCGACGGGAGAGTTGGTCATTCGACCCGGAGTTAAGCTACATTTCTCACCAACGGTCGGGATTACGGTCTTTGGTCGACTTGTTGCTGAGGTAAATACTATATGGAGTTTCAAATTTCAAATTCTCACCTCCTCCGCAGGGGAGGGGGTGAGATTTTATTGGCCTTATCGCGTGTGTTTGCATGCCATACCTCAGGCGTGCACATGGGATTCACGCGGGTAAGATGCCCTCGTGTTGCCAAGATTGGGAAGGGTGCAGGTGATGTGTCGGCGGCACATTCGTGATCTTATTGCTGTTGGAACTGCAAATTGAAAATTGCATGTAATTTCTGTTTATCATGCAGAGATAAATTATGAGACGATTATTTCCAAATTACACAAATGATGTTCATGTCCCGTTACACTCTGTATAACAACAGTCAAAACATTATGTTTTGCTCAACACCAAATTAACAATAGTATTGTTAGAAGCCTGCCAAATTGCAGAGCCATCCATATTTTATTTTAAGTTCAGCGGTAGCAAGTGAGCGGGTTAAAGGTGAGGAACATCTCAGTGAGTGTGTGCCGCATTTCCAACTTCACCTCAGGAGTCGCATGTACGAGCAGCCATTTTTACGTAGGATGAGAAAACCTTAAGTGAATACGTTAGGAGACCTGAAGGCAAGAGGCTACTAGCGTAATACAGACCAAAAAACTCGCCTCAGATACGGCTGAGCTAGAACGTGGGTTGGAAAAAAGCTACTACAAATAGCGGATTGGCATGCCTAGCATTAGCAATTCGACTCTGATAAGCAGTGATCATACAAAAACTTGTGCATGGACAAAGGCTTCCCTCTGCCAATCTGGTCTCATTGAGGGACCCGAGTGAGTCAAACGTTATAATAATCTTATCAGGGAGTGTATCAACCCTAGGTTAAACCCCGTCCAACATAATAGACAGGTCCTCTCGCTCTGTTTACACATGAAATTGTCATTAGATATCACTCACATTTTCACGCCTACTCTATCAGTGCCCTTCCGCCGTTGTTCCCCCTCTCCGGCATATAATTAGCAGTCATGTTACTTCCAGGATCTGAACATTCCGCGTGTGCACATCTGGTCAGCAGGGAATCACTTACTTGTTCAATTTGAACGAGTATTGGGATTGGGATATTGAAAAGGCTAAGGGGATTCTCAATGCAAAGTGATTGCTCAGTAGCACGCAAACTTGATTCTGTACCTTCACGACTCCTGTTGTAGCTATTAGCTAGTGTCTAGTTTTCATTTTCTCATGAGTATGTTTACCATTTGTTTGACAAGTTTGTGACTATGCGAAGAAAATGTTTGACCTCTGCACATCTCCGGCATGACTGACTGAGTCAGCGTCATTTTTGTGCGTATATAGAGAGATGTAGTTGAATTAGTCAGAGATTGACAGGGAACTCAATTCCTACCATTAACAAAGAACATCACGTAATTCTATACAGAGTAGTATATCAACTCGTCTCATTTCCACCTTAATCGTCGTAACGCAGTAGCTACGGGTCGTCACCTTTTTCTTATTAATTATACGTACTCAG
>WJFA01000555.1:0-22500 GCA_009870155.1 Pseudobourletiella spinata
CCAGCCAAAATGGAGAAGTAAACTTGTTCTATACTTCACACTTTTTTAGAAACTCGGAATCGTAATTTCTGAACCTACTGCTTTCGTCAAACGGAAGAGGGAAATTCGATAAACTACATTTGTAAATGTAAAATAACGTGAAACTTCGAGAAAGTATAAGAAACACCGGTATTAATGGGTAATACTGAAACAAATTAACTGAATACTGGTATTCGAAAATACCCTATTTCATTTGTCTAATACTACGCTATTACTACCGCTAACGGTTTCACTAGACATAAGGGTATTCACTAACGTTTCATATCTTTGCGGTGGCACACACTGGGAAAAACTCTTGAGCTTACTTGAACTTCTGCATTCAACGACTTCCAAAGACAGCATGTTTGGCATGCACCCACATCAGTAAACTGGAAGCCACAGGCCTTCATTATGACTACAAGCGTAGATCTGTGATCAGGCGTTGAGGTTCTTCAGTGTAAACAAATTTGGTGTACTCTTTTGGTACACCCTGTAGCAGTAATAAAAAATTACTTATTATGGTGCTAATGTTTGGTCACAGACTTTAAACGACAGCGTCTTCATAAGTCGTTGAATGCAGAAGTTCGAGTGAGCTGAAGACACATCTTTCGTATCGCTTTAGTGAATCCTAGTTTTTCCGCAATTTCAAAATATTGCAAAGGAGAGGCCCTTGGAAGATTAAAAACTTCCATGTTAAATCCCATAAGAAAACTTTGTATTTCGAATAAACATTTTAATTTTATTCAAGCGCGAACCCGCGCCATACGCAACAAAGTTGGACACTTAGACACTTTCCTATGGTTTAGACATTGCTGAATGCGAAGGTTCCTAGTCCCTATGGTATATCGATCGCGTAAACACTTAGCAAGCATTACTCGTAAGTGCGGATTCCAAGATGTCGGAGTCGGATCACCACCTAACCGAGTACGAGGAATCTGACAATTAGTCATACTGACCATTTTTTCCGAAATGAAAACCAGTACATTCGTGCATGTACATATCTATTTCGTATGTATCTTAATGTATTTAAATGCAGCCAAAATTTCTCAAAACCAGTACTGTACTGGTAAAACCAGTAGGTCTGGTCTCTATGAATTAGTGTGCTAGTCCAAGGATTCTGACAATTTTTGTCCGATTTGTTCGACATTTAGGGAAGGTCATAACATCCATTAGTTATGTAGTGACCAGCTCAGCGCCCACGCTCGTCCAGTCCATCAAATCCAAGCGGTATTAACAGTGAGCACTAATATAACTGTTAATGCATTTTCTGCGGCGCAAGAAGGATGCAGATACACAAACTAGGAATTTTAAGAGAATGAGCTGCCAGCTGCTGGTGGATCATGTAAATAAAAGAGTTTAAAGAATTCAAAAAATGTTGCAGACAAGAAATTCTTGTGTAGTCTTTCAGTGATTGCTGTAGAATGACTTTATCTTGTTTTCTTGTACAATTACATTGTTCTCTCCATTTCAAACCGCGACAATTATATAGAATCCCATCCATTATTACAATTTTCCATTTTCTGATTTCTCCAAACTATGTATTTACCTTAAACCTTAGAGGGTACCATTAACAAACTGATTAAATACTATGAATCATTTGGTATTGTATGATCGTAGGTATATGTGGCTAATAATAACAATAATAATTATGAAATACGAATCAGAATTCTTTCTATATAAATTCCACAGTCACATACGCTTTTAAGTGTAAATGCCCTCCAGCATCTACTCGAGTATCTCTCATCCATCCATCCCATTCCAGTATAGTAACTCATCCACAGGAATTTTTGCGAGAGGACACAATGTAAAGCACAAATTCAACTTACTGAATGACATTTGATTTCTTGCAGTCATTCTAATTTTGGATGCAGTGATGTAGCACGAGCAAAGTCAAGTAAAACCAAAAAACGTCGACGTGTCCCTTCCCCAGAACTACCATTTCGACTTGATGATGCTTTCAACACCTGCAACTCATCATCATCACCCCGAGTTAGGTGAGAAATTGATAACTGTTTCTAATATAGCTCTTTTCATTATTACTCACATCCTTTCCAGTTTTCATGACCTTGGATACAAATTGTATATAGATCTTCTCACTAATAAGTGCATTCCCGTGAATTTCACTATTTTAGATGTAGTTGTTTTGCTTGCTGCGGATCCCAGCTTTAGAATACAGTCATCTGCACCGTGAAAAGTTCAAATCCTGGGAATAACTTCGTCACATCTTGAAAAATTTCCTAGCCGTACGCACCCACGCAGTATCTTGCATTTTTTACTTCAGGAAGATTTCATGTCAAGTCCTGCATCGTGTTTGCGTCACTGATAAAATTGAATCTTGATGCTTCCAGGAAAAGGGAAAAGGTTTTGGTTTAAAGGCTCGGACAAGTTTTGTGGGGCAGGGATCAAGATACGTGTCCAGAAAACGACGGATGATCATGTATCATGACGCTATAAAATAAGAAAAAATAATTATTGAGTTTCGTGGCTCCTATTGATATGTTTACCGAGAATATGATGTCATCCATCTAACATTGTGAGGATAATAGCCTCAACAAGGGGCCTAAACAAGAGCCAAAGTATAGCACTAGCACTACCTATGCTATTTGGGATGAATTCTGTTCTAGGTATCCCCTTAAGCTATATGCATTATTGCGAGATTATTTTTCAGATTTCTCTGCTCAGGTTAATGTAAAAACAAGTTGACAATATTCCATTTCGTGTAGAAGGGCAGGATATCTTTAAAAAAATCCCCCGTAGTCACTTATTAACTTTCAGCTTCACAATCTGAGAATTCTTCGTAATTCGTCGAAATATTTCTAGCTTTCTATCGTGTTTATAATCGTCCGTGTACACACCACATTCCACATCGTCGCCAGTTAAGTTGCTCAAAGAATTCATCACTGTCTTGTGATGAAATATCGAAAAATAATATTTGGTAGGGACAATGAGCAAGACGTAGAAAGAGAGAGAAAGAGAAAGTTGATGGCTGTTTGAATTACAAATCAAACTGAGTTCGCGTTTGATTTTTTCCAATATACGTATAAAATTGTAATATTTTTCCGCCCGGAACATAGCTACGTAACTGTATGGAATTTACATGACTAATATAACAACGTGGTTACTATCACCAGAGCCTGGCTAAGGTTGTTGAAGAAGAGGCATGGATCGTGGTTACTTATTTTTGCTTTATTATGTAATCGACTGAAAATTTAAATCAGTTAGAGTAATTTCATTAGGTTTCAACCAAGTGGCCACGAGCCGACGTGAAACTTTGGAAGTAAGGAAATAGGAAATTGCAATGCTGCCTGCATGTCAGGGTTCATATCATACCACCTATTATTCCGGGTGGTTTCGGCCACTTGCACTAGAAATACGTCTTCTAAATTTTAATAGAAGATTTTTTACGCACACTTTTGTGCTTTAAAATCTGTAAATACTGTCAATAGTTCTGATCTAATGGGTTTAATGGAAAGAACATGGCCGACATCATTTGAATTTCTTGGGAAATTAAAATTTTCGTGAACAGCAGTTGCAAATTTTGAACAAAGGCGAAGTTTGAAAGCCAAATATCAGCAATATTGGGCACTAAAATAGCTAAGAATACGTAGTTTGAAAAATTTAATTAGCGTTTCAAAGTCTTAAATTCACCCAAGAGTACAACCGACAAAAAACTGAAGGGCATCACCTGGGCCCGCACAAAGGTGGTTTCGTAACTCATATAGCATATAGTCGTTTAAAAATTTAGTTACCGACATCTTTTTTACGACTGTCGTGACTATGCTTGGTATCAATCGCACCACTGGAATAACAAGTGGCATATTCTGAAATCCTTACGCATGCGGTCATTTTGGTATCACTTGACCTGACAACTTGATTGAAAACTGATCATTTTACTCCAACTCAAAGTTTTTTTATTGTTTTCCATGAGAAAAAAATATTTCCTTTTTAAAGCTGTTTTTCGATAGTAAAACTAGTAAGATTGTGGCAAATATGTCCTATAGTAACCAATCGTGTTACATTCGAATTCGCGTTTGGCTAAAATAGTTATTGTTATCCTCCTTATTTTTCCGTTTCCTATGACCCTCTAACTGGTATTAATCTATAATAATACCTGGTAATGAGATCTCGTCCATTACAATGTATTTCATCATAATCATACACCTAGACAACGTCCCATTATATAATACCAATAATCAGCTATGTCAAAGTAAAAATCCACAAGTGTATTAAATCATACCATAAAAATTGGCGATATCAGATAATGATCTTCCCTTACAACATTCTTAAATCCCATAATTAGTAGTAATTCATAAATGTTTTTCTGTGGAAATCGTGCAGAAGCTTAATAAAATTTTGAAATGAGGAAGTGAATGTCAGAAATGTGGCGCTGGTAACGAAGCGATTCACGCAATGAATGTCACTGTAGTCTGTACCGCTCTGTTGCTGTTAAAGGGTAACTCTGTCTTGGCTGCCAGTTCTTTCACGTATAGCTTTCATTTACTTTTATGATTTCGGATCAACTCGAACTTAGAAAAAATCTGACGTACCCTGTTCACAAAGCAGCAGAAGCAGTACTTAAATTTTCAGTAGTGGTACTGTATGAGACTAAAGGAGTAGATTATATTAGCGGATGGACCTGAAAAGTTGCTCTTTTCATTAATGGCACTTCATGTAGATCTCATGGTTCTTAACTGCATTATTATTATAGTAACTGAATGAACCACATGCTCAACTTACTAGCTAATAGGAGCGAAATTATAGTACAATAATTGTAAAGAGGGTATAGCATAATTTTTCCTGCTTGTTTATCTCAAATTGTTTTCTCATGGTCTTTTCGGCGCGGACCTAGTACTTTCGATGACAATTATGTTTCCTATTTGACGCTCAGGGGTGGGGCAGACAAATTTTAAATCGAGCCCACTTATCCCAGCTATTGACCATTTTTCTATTATCATGCTGGAGAGTAAAGGTGGCAGATTTTGTTATCGTTACAACCCTCTTTCAGAAACACCTTACCATATAATTCCCAACATCGCGTCACGCTATCATGCAAATCATGCTGATGTTGCCTTGTGAAGAGAGGGCTAGGGAATTACAATTAATTTAGACCGACAGTGAAATGCCTCTACCAGGTTTTCAACCACTAACAGGAACGAATTTCCAAGGGTTAAGTAAAGTATCGTTGATCGAGTGATAGATGATCTTGGTTTAGAGTATGTCTATGTTTGTGAGGACGACCTTGGGGGTAAAATTCAAAGACCCTTATCCGTTGTACGAAACGAATTGTCTAAAAGAAGGAATAAGTATGTATAAAACTCAGCTTTGCGACGGGTATACTTCTTGAAAACTGTCAACTCTTATTCTCAACGTACTCTTACTCAGTATATTGTATTATACACTTGAGAAGGAAAACAAGGCAGATACAAGGTGAAAGTGGAGATAATAGAGGAAGGCAAGAGGAAGAAAATCCAGAAGCTTTCCCTATACATCGCCCAAAGTATTGCAACATTCTCGTCAGTCCCTTCTCAAAAGAGCCGAAAAATTTTGTATAATAATTTAGATACACGACCCCTGTTACTTTGTGGAGCACTTCCATCGGAGCTCATAAAACTACTTACATAATAAACGGTGGGCAGCAGCATTTCCTGTCCCAATCTTATTCGAAGGATTTTCCCATACCACAGATTTGAACAGATCTGGACATTGAAAGTACTGAGGACAGTTACAATTAAAACAACCAACTTATGCATCCATTAAGAATTAAATAACATTTATATTCAGTTGATCAAGATTCATCCTCTGTACTACATACTTTTGGTTAGTTCAGTCATAGAAATTGAGATTGCAAATGTAATAAAGAGAATTCACTTTGAGGACCAGGTGAGTTTTACGTGGTAGAGGAAGGAGATCATCAGGTAGAAATTAGCGTACGTAAATATGTTGATACCTCCAAGTCGATATATTACCCTCTCAAAAGGCGCCCTATGTCCACTGAGATGCAGCCCAAATCACGTAAAACTTAAACCACTGAAAATGATAACGATTCCTAGAAAGTTACGATGCAACAAAATGAAAACAGGAAACGCAAAAAATAAATAAAAATGACAAGTAGTACAAACTGAAAATACTTTCTCATCATCACGTGTTCTTTACTCAACTTTTCCTCTGATGAGTCATTTTCACTTACGTTAAATAGGGTTAATGTCAAATTCACCTACAGAACCTACCCTTATATCTTTGGATGAAAGCTACATTGCTGACTGAAAGGTTGAATACTTGTTAAAAGTAAATAGTACATACTACCAATACAGTAACTAAATCAGCCTAGCATATCGTTGAATGTGAACTGTGTGACTATGTACGGTTATAGCTGGGCGAGGGGGGGGCAGGAAACTGCACTTGCCCTTGGCCCAAAGACTAGGAGTTTATACGTACTCATACGGTAACATTCTACACAATATGATAACAGAATTCTAAAATTTTTACATGTACAAATTGCTGCGGAGATCAGCAGTATTGGCTGTAGTCTTAAAATTTATAAAACATACTCCGTGCATGACAAAGCTGTATGTGACGAAAAAATAAGGGTAAGTAACACAGCTTAACAACTCAAAAAGCGAACTTGCGATTTTAGATTAATTAATATGTATTAAATTAATAATTAAAGTGTATATATATTAATTTACCGCAACTTAACAAAATAACCACTTGATCAAATTTGTTCCACGTTTCCAGTATTAAGTAGGTGAGATCACCAGAGGAGCTAATTAATAGTATACAATCTTACAATGAAAATCATTTTGCGTAAAAAATCACAGGGTATTCCCTCTTTTCCGTCTGTTTAGAAAGAATGAGGGCAACAATTATATGTGTGGGTCCTACATTTTGTTAACCTTATGCACTGTACTGAATCCCTTTATGCCCAATCCGTCATGTCTCACATGATGTTCGCGTAAGCTTTTATATAGCTTTTTACGTCAAATAACTGCGTGACCATCTATGTTTTGAAGGGTAAGGGAGAGGATGACTTCCAACGATTTTGTCCTATATTATTGTCCATTCTCCATTATTTGCTTTCCCGCATAAACTTATAACTCCGAAAATCCGTCATATAATCTTGTTCTCACTGCTCTCGTCCATTGCTCTTTCTATATAACTATTACGTAATCCCCGTTTCTCCTTCAAAAAATGATGTTAGATAAGTGCGTCCTATAGTCTGATATGTACAATATAATCATCATTGGTTAGAATTGCTAAAAATTGACCAAAAATTAAGCACAGGTTCCTCCAATCATCATCACCATTCCAGTATGCGAACAGAATCGCCTCCCTTCTGCCAGGGTTCGGATCCGTCGTAATGACATGACTACTGCAGGCTCTGGAGTCGTTATATAACATTACCTTAACACACGACTCTTACTGTTTTTGGTCTTGCTTAACATGTACACACACATTTGTCATCTCCTTTTCCAGCCAGCTCCCTTTACCCTTCCCCTTCGGTCTGGCCTAATTCAATAATAATAAAACACTTATTTAACAATAATTATGATAGACAACTGCAACTCTGAAGTGGAGTGGA
Organism: Pseudobourletiella spinata; assembly: GCA_009870155.1. Taxonomy (NCBI): domain Eukaryota; kingdom Metazoa; phylum Arthropoda; class Collembola; order Symphypleona; family Bourletiellidae; genus Pseudobourletiella; species Pseudobourletiella spinata. Next base: position 7,598 of record WJFA01000555.1, read on the forward strand.
ATATTTAGATGGGTGTATAATTGTTGGAGTTAACTTTTTCTTGCATAGTTTGCAGCTCGTACCGTGGACTAGAGGGACTAGGTAGTACAGTAGTGCTCTCGTAGGAATCACTGTTTTACACGTACGAATGAGTAAGATGCTGATGAATCTTGAGAGATCATTTTTGTAAATATAGAATGGCGGTCTTCTGACTGACTGGACAGCGCGCAAAGAGCACACACACCATCATAATTTCGCTCTGACTAGAAGCTTACACAACTAAAGACTTTGTTTCCAACTAAACTAATAATACTGTGGGATGACACAGAATGTGAAAACTGCCGATTCCGGTCGCTCGCACGATATATGCCTTGCAGTCAAAAGCAAAGGAAACACTTGTCAAGGTGAGCGCCTCAAATAGGAATGTTAGCATACAGTCATTTTCTTTCTTGAAATCACACGCAACTGCGTCTTAATTAATTTACGATCCATACTTATTAATAAAATTACAGGAAATTCGGGAATCCCAATCATACAAACCGGGTTCGTAATACTAGGAGAAAACTTTGTACTTCCAAAGTCTCAAAAAGACGACTGCTGTGGGAAAGAATCATTCGGGATGATTTTCCACCATTCCTACATAACAATACACGTAATGACTGAGTTTCACAAACATGACTAAAAGTGGTACCTCCGTAGTTTTAAGTACTTATCTGTCACCATTAATGTTGGACTAGAACTCAATGACCAGTTTAACAATGAGCTACAAACTCAACAGTGATATAATATCAACAGTACCAAGAACATACCGAAGATAAAACCAACTCGACACTGAACATATGGGATTAAGTTACACAGCTTAAGAAAATGACTTGAGATTACATGCAGCGCTCCCGCATCCGTCTGCACAAGTCATCAACAACAATAACAAAAGTCTGCACCACTGAATAGAATTGAGAAGTACTGACGACGACGACGTTTCGGATGTCACATGATATTCCAACACGATGAGATGGACGACGGCGAGTTGGCGTTCTTTCCCTCGGCTCACAAATGGAATTTTACAAAACTTATACACACTTTTCCGCTGTCGGCAAATTAAAATGTTCATACATCAATCGGTTAATCATGTGAATAGAGTAAAGTGACCAGGTGTGGACCAGGGTTGTAATAGCTAAAGTCATGATCGTTTGTGACTAATAATGACTGACTAATGACTGGTGACTAGTCACAGTCAGTAGTCACCGAAAAAAAAGATATAGTCACCAATCATTGGTCATAGAATCCTAATTTAGTCGGTAGTCATTTAGTCACCAGTCACAAAAATCCTGGATTTAGTCTCTAGTCACCAGTCATCAGTCACCAAATTTTTATATTTGTTCTACTTAACTGGCATTTAAAATTACATAAAACTTAATCAGCGCAATGTATTTCAATGTAGTTGATAAACAGCAAATTATAGCCAGTTCCTATAAGGATGGGTGCATTTGCATTATAAAAACTGACGTGAAATTCTCAACCATTATGAGTTTACACATTTAAGGTTCTCCGGTAAATCTAAGGGACGCTCCCACAAAATGAATGTTCCAATGTGCGAGCCAATCAAAGTTCGCTGTAAAACGTTCGATGGTATATTTTACCATCAGGTGGAGTAGAGCAACAAAATAAAACCTCTGACAAAAATGGCACTGTTTTGAGTAAAGTAAAATGTTTTGTAAGATGATGATAAAAATGAATGGTATAAAATCACACTCCAATTGCGTCGAGCAAAACAGCAACAGCTACCGTTAATGCCACCAGCTGGTCAAGACTCCCGCCGTTGAAATTAACAGTTTTAGGGTCATTCTATACCATTCCGTTTTATCATCAGTGCTGTCGTTATAATTTCTTTTATGAAAAGATCCGCATGCATAAAAACTGTTAAAATTGTTAAAAAACCAGTTAAAATTGTTGTAAATTGCGTCGAGCAGAACGGCTATTGTCAAAACCCTCAGCTGGTCAAGATTCCCGCCTTCGAAAATTTGGACGTTGTGTGGGTCTATGTCACTCGATGAGAATCCCTCATGGGATGATAAAAATATACTCACACAGGGTAAAGACGCAAGGTTTTCATAAGTTTGAAAAAATTGAAAAATTTGAAATACACCCAAGGGGGCCCTTGGAAGCATAAAATTTCTTGTGGGAAATCCCATGTTAATTTTCCTCAAACTAATTTCGATGAAAGCTTTAAATTTGAATAATTCGGAAACTTGGCCGAAGTTGGGCGAACGGCTAAAGATTAAGGTGCGCTAGGTGGGTATCCGGGTTTTATGCTCAGGCGAGATTCGCCCAAGTAACTGATCCAGACGACCAGTCGCCCAGACGCAACTCACACCATATTTTACTCGCCCAGGCCACATTGGCCCAGAGGACCAGTTGCCCAGATGCAACTCACACCATATTTTACTCGCCCAGGCCAAATTGGCCGAGAGGACCACTTACAGAGTTCAAACTGACCCACGTTACATCCTGCCCATATCCACCCAGTATACCCAGTCAGAGCGCAGCTAGGGTAAATCTGACTTTGTGCTGTGAGCAAAGCAATTCATATTGGAAACATATGGCAATGTAACTATGGTAAACTAATGGTAAGGTGTATGTAGTATTATTGTTGGCAAGTTCCATATGATTAGAGCAGGGGTAATTGGTAATTATCGATTACCCATTACTAATGGGCAATGGATATTACCGCGACCCATGTTTAATGCATAATGGGGATCTCGAATAAAATGTAATGTAATGGGTAGTTGGATATTCGTGCGATGTAATGGGTACTTGCAAATACAACCATTACTTTTAGCTGCAAAGCAATATTTATAAAATATGGTGTGAGTTGCATCTGGGCGCCTGCTCCTCCGGGCCAATGTGGCCTGGGCGAGTAATGTAGGGTGTGAGTTGCACCTGGGAGAGCGGTCCTCTGGGTCAGTTACCTGGCCGAATCTCGCCTGGGCGTGTAACCCCAGACCCGCTAGGTGATGGTAAAGTGTCAGATAAATCTTGGTTCGATCCGCCATGGACAGTAGGGTAGCCCTCCTGTTTTGTAACATGAGACGACTAAATCAGGCTGACGAAATTATGTAGCCATCAATCATAAATTCATTCTAACTCTTAGTCAGTCATTATTCACGACGCCAGCCGAAATAGTTATTCGTCATAGTCATCAGTCACGGTTAGGCAGTCATTTAGTCACTAGTCATGGTTCCTCGATTTCATAGTCATGAGTCATTTTCTAGTCATTAACGCTAAGAACTAAAGTCATTAGTCATTAATCATGACTAGCGCGAAGTTAGCCATTGCAACCCTGGTTGAGGGGAAGAGGACGGCGGAAGTATATATATATATATATATATGTATATGTATATAGATAATCCAATACATAAATCCAATACATTATATAAATAATCCAATACATATCTATTTCTCGTGATCAAAGTCACGGTGTGTTCTTGGTGATGATTACGATGACAGTATACAGGTCATACACGCATCTGTGTGAGTTGTGAGAGGGAGGAAGTGGTGATGACAACGACGATGAAGCTGATGATGCTGATAATGATGTTATATATAGTATATATATATAAGTAATATATTTTTTGGTACGTAGGGATTCGACTTAAATAGGAAGAATTATTTTAATTATGAATATAAACATTATTATTATGATTATAGTATTATTATTATTATTGTTGTTGTTTTTGTTGGGTATGTGAAGGCTACTTGAGAAAGAGGGTGATGGGTTGTGTGGAAGTGGTGGTGTGTCACAAGGCTTCCGATGAGTGAAGGTGGGCAGAGCTGGTATCATTCTGTTGACCAGTTAGTGCGGAGTGGTGAACGGTCAGTACTTGAGTAACATGAACCGTCTGACCTCCTCCGAGATGACTTAGTTGCTGCTGCTGCTGCTGTTGTTGTTGCTGCTGTTGTTGCTGATTAGAACTTGTTGAACTAATGGTTTGATTTGAGGCGTTACTTCCAGTTGAACTCCCATTTGATCCTGGATTCGTGGTCGTTGACACTTTACCCCCATCACTCTCTTCCTTCCATTTGTCCATGGACCGTCGTCTCGCGTTCATGAAAAAGTTACCAACGGTCGTTGGTTCAAGACCCAGCTGACGGGCGATTGTCACCTGCATCTCCTTCGACGGCCGTTTTGTTTCCTGAAACAGCCATTTCCAAAGAGTTACACCATCGTCCATCCTGTACTCACACAAATTTTTGTAGTAGCTCATCACGGGATAAACATTATAATTCTTAAGGGGACGTAGCTGTTAGTGAATAATCAGAGACAAAGAGAGAGAGAGAGAGATAGCCATCCTGTGACCATCCAGATGTCATTTCCCATTATTCCATCAAAATACCTTAAAAATAGCTTGGAGTGTCCGGCGCTGTAAATCCGTAAAAACTAAACGTGGTTTCTTTGGGGCCGGTGGGTGATCCGTTGTTGTCTGTTGCTCCTCCTTCCTCTTGCATGCTGGAAGAAAACAAAGATTCATTCTCACCATATGAAACAACAAGGTTTCCATGTACAATATCAATTCCATTTTCGTACACAACTTGTGGGCTTCACCCTAGAATTCTTCAAACAGAGAGCCTCCGGTAGGAGATTTCTAATACCCTAACACTGCAACCTATAGTAACGCCTAACCAATATCCTACTGCGTTCTCCAGTAAATGCAAGGAATACACAATTTCCCAGCGGCAGCAGCCAATGGGTCATACAGGGTTTAATCCCCGGGGCTCGTCAAATCACATGACAGGTTACGAGGAAAATAGTTTGGAACAGGCAATGTTAACGAGTAGTGATGACCCTTCCCTTTTATGGCATTGACTTGACCGCAGAAAGAAGTTTTCACCTCACATTCCCCCTCGTCTACATGTACACTCACACACAAGCAGAGATACGTACATACGTACACACGCGTACACACACACGGATGTGTTGTCCCCGTTGTCACGGCAAAGTACGAGGCGAAAAAAGTAAACGTACACTGCAGCCTAACCCCCACGCAGAAATGACTAAGAGAGGGACAAAGGCGTAGTACACCTGACGCCTTTCCCACGCCGCGAATCCCTTCGGACTTACAGCGTTCTTCACTTCCAGCTTATCCCATCGACTCGTGCGAAGGATTGATGAGATCGGGATGAGACGACGACGATGTCGACGAAGAAAGGACCACCACCTTCCACGTAGCCTCTCGTCAGAGTTGCTACAGTACACACTTTGTGCAGCATTACTTTCAATTACACACACACACACACACATACACAAACACAATCATACCGACGCAAACCCACACACCATCATACCGAAACACACACACGCACACAGATACGAACACATACCAGCTAGTCGAAGCTACACTGCTCAACATACATTACCGCATCCTCTCACTTCCGTAAGTGGACCACATTTCGCCTGGTTGCAGAACTCGGTTCACTCCAGCAGACCCTTCATTTTCCCATGACTTTCACCCAAGTACATCACCACTGGCGGTCTCTCTATCTGATTTTTCAATCAGCCCGTAATTCCATTTGGGACGACCAAATACATATATACATGGGATGATTCGCAGTGTTTGAACACTGGGTGCCGTCCTGAAGAGTCAGTCACATCTCCCCTGCCGGTGTCATATCGATCGTTAAATGATGTCATGTCATTTGGAAAACAAAAGATATTAAGCTAAATAGAAGGGAAGTTATGTTCCTCCGCCTCTCGTCGATCTGAAACCGTTTAATCTGACTCTAATGCATTACAAATGGGAGTTTGAGCAGCAGCCTCCGTCGGTCCGTACACTGTCAAATTCGAGGTTAGCCCTCCCACACCACCTCGACATATCTTCAAATTGACTTCTGCTGGGACATCATCTAGGCTTTGTTCCTTTTAGACCGAGAGATCAGCATCCCCATGGAGGGCTCGAGTGATGGTAGCAGCATGAGCATGTAGCTCATGGAAGGGGGATGCTGCGGGAGCTAAATGACGGGGGTAATATCGAAAGGGCAAGTGACATCTTGTCTCTGTCTGACTCTGACGAGTGAAGGGAATCAGAACTGCCAGCTAATCATTTCTTCGATACAGTCCAAGCAGAGGCATTCCTCTCCTTCATCCCACCCACTGCCACCCCCCCCCCCCCATGTACACATGCATGTATGTTCGGCATCAAAGGGCATACACCAGATTGCACCATCTCAGCAACCCACTAATGGACCCCACTCCTCCCCGTGATGACTCTGTTTGAATAGGGGAAAAAGAGAGAAGGTACTGAAAAAGCATATGCTTCCGACGATGATGATGATGATCCTCCACTGCCTCATGCAGTGGTATGGTAAATGCAAACTTTATGGCCGGGAAAAGGAGCGAGGAGAAGAATCTCACACACAGCAGCTGAGCCCTGAGTCTCTTCAAATCAGCTTCTCCTCGTGGAAGTTCCATTGGAAATCCTTCACGATCAGTCCGTCGGATTCCTTCTCACTGAACCACATTGGAAATTAATCGTGGTCAGTCCTCCAGTTCCAGTTGCTCCTACTCTGTACCACAGGGGATAAATGGGAGGTAAAGAAACCTGGGAATTATAAATGGGCTCAGGCTCCGGTTCATCAAGTGGGGGGAAAAGTGTAGAACAAGTTGGGGGCACACTACGCACATGACCATCTTGGGAAACCCTCCCCACTGCCCACTCTGACAACTGCGAGCCATTCCTTTATCGGAAGCAATCCCTGAAATTTCCAATGGACAATTTCTGTACGCCAACAACAACAGCAACAACGACAAGAAAAACTGGTCAGCTACCACATGGTACTCTATCTCAATCAAGCAAGACCTCCGCCCGTCACCTCACCGTCAATCGGAACACGTCTCAAGATGAATTTCCCTCCACAGACGATTGCTATAGACGAGTCTATAACAGTCTTCTTAGAGGTCCCTCGCAGGGAAAATCCCCTCTCATCCAATTCAACTCCACCCGCAATTATTTCTGTCCTAATTCACAATCAGTCTCCGCCCAGACTTGACCCCTCTCCACCCATGTTAGTTCCCCAATTCCTCTTGTTGCGGTGACCAGAAGGGCCCACATTGTTGATAAACATGTTCAACGTCCTCTCCCACCCGCCCGATGACCTGTCTCCTCACTGGGATATTCCGCCTTAAAAATGGCTACTTCACCTTTCCTTTCCGGGAAAAACAATTAAAAAGCACCCGTCATCTATCACTGGAGATAAACGAGGATGAAAAAAACGTGTTGAGAGCCAAACAACCCGAACCAGGTGGTGCCCAACAGATAGATCCCAACCCTCTTCGACCCGGCAAGTCCGTCCAGTAAGGCACACTACTGGCCAGCGGCCAGCCTTAGGAGAGATAAATACATGCGACGAAACATGCAAAAACCATGTATCAACTGTACGGAAATCATTCCCACGCATTTCTTCCTCGGTTCGGCACATCAAACACGGGATGCAAAACTCCCGCCGTCTTGTTTCATAGCCAGGCTATGCTCAGCAGTGGAAAACGGGAAAGGCACATTATGGAGTCTACTGCAGGGTACCCGGCGGAGGGAAGGGTTAGTTGATAAGAAATCCATTTGCAGAGTCTCCCAGCCTGACTCCCCTGCTCTCTCTCTCTCTCTCTCTCTCTTCCACTCTCTGTCACATTCAAATGCGTCTTAATGGACTTTATGGAAGGGACAGAATGTAGACAAGACACATCTCATACGTCTTGTCATCTTCATACAATCATCCATCCTCACCCTTCCTCCATATTCCAGTGCAACGGCTCCCGTCAACGTCGCCGCTTCCACTCTCCCACAGCCGCCGCATCTTCTCCTTTCTCCAGTTCAGACTCTTCCTCGTTTATTTTTCAACCCTCTTCTGCTATTGCTACGACTACTACTACCACTACCACCACCACTACGATATACTGACATAGCAAACTCTTATTCCTTCAAAAGCCTCCATACGTCCTCGAATGTGAGGAAAGTGGATGATCCCCGCTACCCCCTTCTATGCTATACCCATCATAAATATGCCACCAATAAATTCACTAATAAATTCAGAAATGAATCCGTAAAAGCCAAATCCAGTCCGCCATCCATCCATCCCACCCATCCATTTTTCTAGCCCCCCCCCTCCCTGCATTCCCCACTACCAAAATCCTCCACCCTATAACCGCTCCATCCAAAATGTAGTTATATCGCCTCAGACATACAGGAACTACGAAGGAAAAATGCCAAGGCAAAGGAATACCATGTGCGAAACTCAGTTTCCTTCAACCACTGATGTATGCTGTACTACGATGTCCAGACTCGGATGAGGCTGACTGAGAGATTGCGGAGAGGATGGCAAGTACGATGAAATAGGGATAAATTCACCATCCCTTCCATCCCACCGTCAGCCATTAGGAGTTCTGCTCACTCACTCACTCAGTCAGTGAGTCAAGTGAGTCAGAATTCCTCGGCAGTGTGTGCTCATATACAAACAGGGCTTCACCTTTCCAATGGCCCATTAATTACGTCAAGTGCTCCGTGCTCTCTCCCGTTTTAGGTAAATTCTCCACTGCGTCACACGCGGCACGCACGCCTGCCTACGTTGCCTGTGTACACCGTTTATGTCAGTGGGCATGCATGCATACTACAATTGAGGGGATCGCTATTAGAGTGGCCACTAGCTTTGAATAACCAGAGTCCAGCGTATCCATTTCCCTTCTCTCTCTCACACACACACACACACACACAGTAAATATACATATGAATATACACTTCCAAACCCAACCAATTCAGCTGAACTGTGTTTTATCACGTACGTGTTTCCTCACGGAGTATTTATTTTGCCAATTATCCTGACTAGCCAGTCCAGCCTGGAGGACACATGAAACAAATACGGACACACATTCACAATGCATGTATTGACACACCCCTGTTCCCATTCACTGGGGAAAGGAAGGAAAAATCAAAATTTTAAAATTTAAGGGGGGCTTGGAAGGGAAAAACAACAAATTTTGCATCCTTCAAATTCCCACCGTTTCCCCCTTTTCCACAATTACACCTCCACACAGCACTGCTGTCCAATAAGGGAGAGTTAGTGACGTTTTAAATAAGCCATTGGACCCAATGGACACGATCACACATCCTCTCTCATATCATTACGACAAGCTAAAGCCATTATTTTCCCTTCACTTTTCCGCCCACTACCATATTTTTCTCACCCGGGGTGATTCCTATGTAATGTGTCCGTGTGTGTGCGTCAGTGTGAGGACCGACAGAGAGAGAGAGAGAGAGGAGAAACTAAGCTTACAGGAGGGTTGGAACGTGGGTGGTACATGTTTACGAGGTAAATTGTAAGTGAAAGGGCCTGTGCCTACGCATAGGTAAGCGCGTAAGAGTGCGTATATGTGTGTGTATGTGTGTGTGTGTGTGTGTGCGTGTGTGTGCGTGGGCGTACGTATGAGTGGAAGGTATGAACACGGGTGTAAANGGGCGTACGTATGAGTGGAAGGTATGAACACGGGTGTAAAAGCATGCTGCGGTACCAAAAAAGGCCTCGTCCAATTTCCGTTTGGTCACCACTCCTCCACCGTCCCCACATTTGCATTGACCCGCCTATAGAATTTCTCCTCATATAGTCAACTCCCTTTCCTTCCTGTCCTTCCCCGCAGTAGTCCGCTGTAAATAGCCACGGCCCGCACAGCTCTTACGTATAGCTCCTTGACAGTGGATGGAAGGAGGGGGAGAGTGGGAACTGTTTTTTTCCTCCACTCCTGCCAGCAATAGTAGTGCTAGAGCTCTCCACCATACCTCTCGTCTTCTGTATATACAGGGAAAAAGTAAAAGATTCCCAAAGGTCCTTGGGAAAACAAGAGAGAACCTCTGAGTGAGTCAGTCAGTCATCTCTTGCCACTGCTCACTCCTCCTCCGGTGTGGAGTATATAACTCACACAGGCATACACACACAGACACACAGACACACCACACACACATCCACATGTACATGTGAGCTCTTAACAGCCACGCTGGGAGCAAGGACCATTCCCTATGTTGTTCTCAGCTAACTCTAACCTTATGGAGAGAATACGAAGGAAAGGGCTAAGAGAGTGAAGCTGTCAAGTGTAAGTGGTGTGGGGCTTTGCACTGGGCTATGCACTTCCTCACGGCGCTACACACTGCCGTCCACTCTTTTTTGGCTAAACATGGCTGCACTTATACATGAGCATGTTTGTTGAGGAAACTCCTTCAATAGTTCTTACCATCACACATACAGCCACACAGAGACACATACGTACACACACACACACACACACATACACACACGTAGGAAAGTGTATGGTCACAGAAGTAAGTTGAATGATTCAGGCAAGTTAAGATAACACGGTGAACATGGTGGAAATTGTTCCGTTTCTACCACCACCACCATCATCGACATCATCCTACCGGGTCCCATCCATGGCCGCAGTGCGAGGAAATGGAATTAAAAACTTTCCTCAGAACCCCTTTGGCCGTCCTCCGTCCCATCCTCCATAAGTGGAAACAGTGACTTGTGCAAGTAGTACTATATAGCCTAGTAGTGGTTGTGTGAGTCCAAGTTGGACTCACCGTTCCGACTCCCTATCTCCTTGTCGTCTGAAGTGACGAGAGGACGGCGGACAGAGGAAATGAAAGTCAATATTTACATTGACCGCATGCAAATAACTTGCTCTTGTACTTTTCTTAAACCTCCTCCTCCTCCTCCTCCTCCGCCTCTTCCACATACATGTACACTGTTGGCCGGAGCTCATCATTGCATTGAAAACCGCGAGCGAGTGATGCTTCCACCCCGTGCCACCCCACACCCAAAGTACATACATATACATGTATGGGCTGCTCCTGTGAAAACTTTTCTCTCACCCTGAGGTAATACTCAGGACCAAACTACCCTTTTCTCTCCGTTTCTCCTCCCCAGAGGAATAACGGCCACTCAAAGGACTCTCAGCTACAGTATTGTCTGTACATGTAGATGTAGTATGCAGAGGACTCCTCCCTCACTCTCCTCATCGCACCTTCTAGGAGGTTCCCACCACCAGCGTTGTCATATTTCCAAAAATTTTCAGTATGTGTGTATGGGGTGGAGGGGATGGGTTGAATTATTACCTCATAATAACTCCCAGAAATTTAGCGGAAACCATTGGCCTCACTGGAGCAAAGCTCCCTTAACTACACCACAGCAAGAGCAACAACAACAAGGTACCGCTCCTCTGTCGTTGGTCCCACTGTGTACGTGAGAGAGGCTGCAACAAGTAGTGTGTGTATGTGTGTGTGTGTGTGTGTGTGTGTGTGTTTGGCTGTGTAAGTGTGTAGGTAAATTGACGTTGTTAGCTTCCTACCGTAGAATTAATGGGATTAGTGAGCCGGCTAATCGCTAATACGAGGAAATGAGCAAAGGCTCGAGCAGATATGCACATGCATATGGAGATGGATCGGCGGGAGAGGGAAGAAGGATAGAGAGAGAACGAGAGAGAAAGAGGAGCTCTTCAGGGATTGTCCTTGCTCCAACAACCATGAAAAGGTGCGTTAAAGCCAATAATTCCCACTATCAGCTCAACTCGGCTACATATACGGACAGAGGCACACGTATACAAACCATCTTGTACCTCCAAGTTCTTTGCTTCGACAACCATGACTCAACATATATGTGGGGAGAAGCCGATGGAGACGACCCAGCCAGTGCCAGCCAAAGGAAGAAAGATGAGTCTCGAGTATGGTGCAGAGTGCTGAGTCAATTCAGCCCTGTAGTATATAGTAGTAGTAGTAGTGTGCGTGGGTCTGTGACTGTGTGTTCCCGGAAAGGGAAGAGTTGGCCTCAAGATTTGTTTGAGGGTAGCTGGAAATCTTGAAGATACAGTATGCACATACACATACATGTAAACAAGTCTGCACTCAGCCCCTCCACATAGTATGGCAGCGATACTGAACGTTATATAGGCCCATATGATGACAGAGTGTACTAAAGTACTTCCATTGGACACCACACTCATGATCCTGCTAACTCCCGGCATTGCCAATGGTAGCGGCGAAGGACTCGACGTCTCCTCCACCTTCCTCTCCCCACCAATCTGCATGAGCTGATGAGTTAATGATAGTTCACCATGGAATTCCTTTTCCGGTCCCAGGCTTTCCCTTCACTATCCCCAACAGGAGGACTTACCCACACATGGGGAAGGCAGTAGGGTACACTATTGTTGAAGTGGGCAGAGCTGGGAGCCCTTAGATATATATATATATATATATATATATACATGCATATACATATGTATGCATATGTGTATGTGCCCACCATGTACTCATGTATGGTGAAAAGAAACGCTGTTTTACTTTTTGTCCAACGTCGACATTTTCCACTCTTCCTCCTCCTCGTGTTCAGCTCGGGGAACTTCTCTGATGAGCTGCCATTTCCCAGTTTCCAACTCACTTCCCTTCATAATAATAATAATAGTAATAATAAAAGGAGTGAAGGGGGAGCTTTCCCAACCCACTGTGTCTATGCATTGGAGTTAGTTATGTGTGTCGGTCCGATGGAGTCAAACAGACAGACAGACAGACACACACACACACACACAAACACACATGCACATACATACATACACATACAAATCAGGAGGGAGCGTGAAGTGAGGAAGTCATCATGTGGATTTTTGTAATTGTCCCTCACATACACTTTGTACGTCATGCTCAGTGCGTACATCCCCCCCACTCTGAGTCAGTCAGTTTCTCTCCTTTTCTCGGACCATCTCGAGCCTAATCTTCGGAATGACATTTCGAGATTTTCAAAAGAGCAGAGAAAGAGAGAGAGAGTAGCATAGGCATAGCGAGGGCACTCACTCTGCGAAGTGTGTTCCTTCCACGGTGAATAAGCTGTAGGCCTGGTATTTAGCCTTCAGCCATGATTTAGACACACACACACACACACACATACACACACACATACATAGCCCTATAAGCACATGTATGCACACCAATACGCTCCCACACACATGCACACGGAGTCACTCTTTCCCTGCCATAATTTCAAAACTTTTTTAGTACATGCATACCCCTGTGATGATGAATAGAGGGGAAGAACTCGGAGAGTCAATATATTGTCAGTTATTTCCTCATATAAATGCTGATGTGCCGAGCGGAGTCGCTCTCCCTTCAGTCACCTTTCCTGTACACTGCTTCTCCTGCCATCCCAACACACCGTCGTGACGAGCCCAACCGAAGTGAACTACGATAAAGTTGGAGTCCTCCTCCGTATATAGGTCCCATTTGGACAAAATCTCCTGTGCATCCCCTCCACACATGTCAAGCGGCCTCCTTCACCCTGTCCGTCATGCGGATCTTAAGACGAATCTCTCGAATTTATGTAGTAAAAAAATCAAGCTGGAACATCCCAGAACTTTCCCCTGCGGAAAACTTTTTGGACACGTCTGGAAAAGTAAAGTGGGGTTGGGATGGGACTGTGTGGTTTAATTCTAAGTGGAATTTCCTCCCATTCTATTTCATAACCGCGATCCCCTCAATCCCATCACGCCCTCCATTTGCACAACCGTCAAGTTTTATGACTACACAGGTGGTACTACTACTACTACTACTACTACTACTACTACCACTACTGCTATGGGTACTACATAGCGTCACCAAATGTGATCCTACATTTCCTCTACCCCCCCTCACCATCCACCATTCCAATACTCTCCCCTACATTTCTATCGGGGATGGGGGTGGTGTCCATCGGACCGAACGAAGACTCGCACATTCCCCAATTGAACAGCTTCATACGTGATCATTGGAGAAAGTGCGGAGTTGACCTTAGAAAATCACCGGATCCCGAATCTGGATATCACTTCATCAAAATCTTCAAACTCGTTCCGGAAAATCTTTAAAGTTTCCACCAAACTCTGCACACTTTCTCCAGAGTCAAGTCCGGAAACATTTCACACATATTTCCCCTTCCCAAATATTCTCGCACTCCTCAAACAACGGAGGAGCAGAGCCGAAGATGAGTCCCAGGAAAGGGCTTTAAAATCATGAGCCTATTTGAGGACATGTTTGAGGTCCAGCCCAGTAGACAGTCGGCCTTCCATAGGTTTCTCTGCCTCATCCTAGAAATTGTGTGCTCGCATAGCCTACATACGACCCGGTCCCCACGCCAGTAGTATATTTGTTCAGGCACCACCACCACCACCAAAGCTTCCACTACTACTGCGTCGCAGAAGGAGAGAGTCCCCTGGAATGGGAGCGAGAATAATATGTAATATGGCGAGAGGAGGAGGTGGAGGAGGAGGGAAAGCTTAAACAGCGATTCCTGTCATCTACAACCCCCCTCCTTTCAATCCCATGATTAATGAGTTCCAAGGAGTCCTTCCACACATTTCCTCCTCTCACATCCGCAAAGCAATTCCCACACTAATGTATACATGCATACGGATAGACGCACACACACACCCACACACACACATACACACACACACACACACACACACACATGCACACGCTTCAACTGGAAAAACCTCAACTTGGATAATATGGGGGGAGTCAAAGGGTAGGGAGCATAACTTTCTCGAAACTACGTGGATCTGGTCACTTTGGTTATGTTAGAGATAAACAACATTCAACACCATGATGGCACAGTCAAGGAGCCCACACATGCACACAACATTATCCTGAGCCATAGGAAAAACAAGACAACTTTTGAATAATAGGTTCTACATACAGTGACTCGGTTGAGCTGGAAGGAATTGTTGTCCCCTCAAAGGTATTATAAAATGAGGTAAAACGATGCGGAAGTTGGTAAGTCCAGCAATAGCATGAGTTGGGAATGAAATCGACTCTCCGGGTCTTCTGGTAACGCTATGGTAATTATTATTCGGAAATGGCCATGTGGAACAG
>WJFA01000555.1:27500-34416 GCA_009870155.1 Pseudobourletiella spinata
CTCACAGGGAATGAGTGAGCTAAGCTATAGCATGGAAAGTTTCTTTTGTTGTACCACCAGTCGTTGTTGTAGTACATGGGAGGGATACCCACGACTACACCAGTGCTACTACCACCGCTATGACTCCTACTGTGGTACAGAACATAGTGTATTGTTGGTTGGAGTTGGTGATTGGTACGACGGGGACGACAAGGACGATGATGATGATGATGACGACGACGACAACAACAACAACGAAGGAAGGAAGGAGCTGCTGCTGCTGCCGCTACTGGTGAAGAGCGGGAGAGAAAGGTAGAAGTGGATACCAGGTACGAGAGCCCCGGGTGTGTATGTATATGGATGACAACTACCTATAGACGATGATGGGGCTCTGGGAGGAGAACAGGCGCTTGACTCAACAAGGGAGAGAACCTATTAAGTTTCTTCCTTTCTCAAAATCTTTCCACACATGTAGGCTATACGCACCCACCTTCCACCAAGTCTCCAGTACCATTCCGCATATCACTTCTTTTTCCCCCTGTCCGCACAATTCCGTAGTACATACACATATGTATATATATATATGTATATGTATATACATATATGTTCATGCATACAGTAAATACGAGCAAGGTTTAGAGGGTATCTTCGTTGGGATACAGTCAGTGGTGGTTGGTGATGGTGGTGGCGGCGGCGGCAGCAGCTTGGAGGAGATAATCCCCCTTGTTTCAATCCGCCACAAAATGATTCCCACTCAGCCTCCCTGTCTCTCCGTCTCTCTCTCTCTCTCACGAGAACTCTCCTCCCATAACGTATAAGTAGAGTGAAGAGATGGATAGGACCTCGTGGAACTCATCAATGGTCCCACGCCCCATACACTTATCCAAGACGGGGCAAGGGATACGCGGGTGCGAAGGGATGGGACATTCCGTCCCATGTCCGCCCAATTACGGATTACTTTCCTAGTACACCATCGCTTCTGTACCAATTACGAACTTCTTATTTGGGACGTGCGGAGACGGGCCGACCAGAAGAAGGACTGGAGGAATAATAACATCAACAACAACAACGACGACGACGACGACAACAGCAAAAGCACAAGCCGTAGGAAGGACGACTTGTTTCAGCCGACATTTTCCTATTCCAACATTTACCCCACCGCCGCTGCCAACCTCCTTCTGTTTGCTCATATGAAATAGAGCGTGGAACTTTGTGGTCGGCCACGAACCTTTCTTCTTTTGGGTTGAGTGGTAGAGTCAACGACGACAACGACGACGACGGTAGCGTGGCGTGGAGGAGGGAACACAAGCGAAGCCAAACTCTGAGAGGGTTACCCTGACAACGGGGGGGAAAACAAGGTAGGAACGGACAACCCATGGCCGACACTACTTTGGTACACTACTGTGGGAAATCATGGACGGGCTACACGAATCCCTTCCTTCAGAGCGGAATACACCACTACTCCCGTTGGCTAAGACGCAGTAGTAAAAACGAAGAGGGTCATGTCTATGTATATACATACATATACATATGTGTATGCAAAAGGATGACGCCATGGCCGACTACATCATCGCGCGGAGACCTCACATACTAATTATCCTCATTAGAATTACTATGTGAAAATATCTTTGGGGGATCCAAGGGACTGGTCATATGGCCCGGAAGGTAGAACCGTGAATTAGCGCATGCGTCCCTGCAACTTGTATTTATCTACCAAATATTTCAACCTATGACCCATTATTATTTGGTGTGATTAGCTCTCTCTCTCTCTCTCTCTCCCTCCCTCTCAAAGGGAAATAACATATCATACGTCATGCGATCCTTGTTCTCTTCCACACACACACACACACACACACACGGCCGTGGAATCAGAGGCTATGCGTAATGCGTAGTACACGAGGAACAAATGGCTCCCCCGGTCACCTTTTCCGCGGAGAAACTCCCTCCTCCTGGATTAATATTCTCGCAATATATAATACATTACTACCCCTCGGAATCCTATCAAGCATACATGGGGTCAAGCATACATTTGAGGAGAGTATGCTACGTTACTATTGTGCATGCACTGTGCAGCAGAGCAGACAGTTCTATCATCCCGCAGTGCTGGCCCCAGCCAGCGAGGCGACAATATCTAACTGCAAGGCGTACACACACCTTCTGGGTCACAATCCGCCGCGTCCATCCCAGGTTGTGTGTGTACAGCCACAGGACCACAGCCAGCGAGAATTCATATCATGACTTAATGTTTTCATGAGGGAAAAACTCCTCCGTCGTTTTGGCTCTTCCTCCATTGCGAGCAAATTAAGTTCCACAATCTGGCTACCGCATCTCTCCTCCCCTTCCCACACACGGTTGACTATCCCTAATTAGAACTATGAACCCCCTCAAGCCAACCTCCGTATCTAACCCCAAAGAGCCACATCCCCCTCTCTCTCTATCTCTCTCTCTCTTTCTCTGTCTCTCCCTTTCATACATACACACAGACTTAGGCACACGCAGAGTAGACCAAGATGTTAATTCTCAAGGATCTCTCACCCTTTCCTCCAATCCGGAGGAGGAAGTTATGGAACCCCGTATATGTTACATATGTATCTGCATGCGTATGCATACAAATGTATATATACGCGGATCCTTGCATTTAGGACCCTCCGTCCTCTGTAGTACAAGTACAACAACTTGGGGATCCTCCCTCACAACACCCTCTCACATTATTGGAGGATCCTGCCTGGCATACGGACTGGATGTCTCATACAGGGATCCACCCCAGCTCAACCTTTGAGCCCTAGATGTGTCCTCTGTTACGACTGTTTTGACGGGGCGGCGGCTAGAAGGCGAGGACAGTTGGGATTATGAGAGACGATCCCCAAAAGCTCACATCCCACATGGAAGTGCCGAGAGGGAAGAGCAGACAGGTAAATGGGAAGGAGCGGAAGAAAGTGGCTTCCTAAAAATATTTCCTTCAAGGTTTAACCCTTACACACACACACACACACACACACACTGATACACGCAGACAGCTTACACACACACACACACACACACACCTACATACACTCCCACACAGAGACTCACAGTTCCACATAATGGATATACTCACACATAATAGACGTATATACATGCCTATGGCTATACTCAAACAAGATATACATGCATATAGATTGATAAGCACTCACTAGTATACATGAACATAACACAGTCATACAAGATACACATACGTGCGTATGGACACACACACAGATGCCCTCACATATAACCATTCACTCACACACAGATGCAGCCACACGTACATAAGGATACACTCATTCAGATACGCAGACGTACATAATGTTAGACACACACACACACACACACACACACTCCCTAAGGATACACTCCCACACAAATACAACGACATATAGTATCCAAACGTGCATACTTAAGGCACGCATACATATACATGTGTAACTACGCACCCCCTTTCACCTCGGAAAAGTCTCTCTGAATGAATTTCCATACATCTCCATATTTAGCGAAACAGGCTCTCACCGCTCTGGGATTCAAGTGAATACCGCTGGAAGGACAAAGCAGGGGTGAACCCAGCTCACTTCTTATCCTACTCACTCAGAGATGAACCGAGAGAGTAGAAGTGTAGTCATAGACAGAGAGAGAGAGAGAGAGAGAGAGATGAGAGCCGAGGGGAGAGAGACAGGCTGAGACAGTGAGAGAGAATGGGAAGGGAGGGAAAAGACGGAGAGGAAAAATTGATGAGGAATAAGCTGGGAAGAATGGCCGGGATTTGGCTAAAGTGAAGACAAGAGAGGAATTCGGGTGCTAGGAGTACGGTGAAAAGTAGAGCCGAGAATGTCTGGAATGTGCTGTATGAAAAGAACTGAGAAGAATGATGAACCAAGGATTCATGTTATAAATTAAATATTTCCCTCTCGGAAATATCAAATGTAATGCATTTTTTGACAGGGGAAAAATGTGGCAGAGCCAGCGACAGGCTTGTCTCCACCGTACGGTTGCCTATCGGAAAGAAGAACAAGGGAGAATCCGAATCAGGATGCATATCCAACCCTTGTATGCAAATCCTCATCTACCAGAGCATCCAGTCTCAGAACAACAACGACAACAACAACAACAACAGCAACAACTACTGTACAAAATCAATCTTTGGCAAAGTTTTTCAAATCACTGTGCGGGGCACCCACGATTACAGAGGTTACTTCCAACCCGCCCCCCCCATTAAAAACTATAGACCTTTTTCCCCGCCAAGTTCAAAAAAACTTTTAAAAAAATCAAAAATGGTCGTGAACGATGATGGGGCGGGTTCGAGGGCTCATCGGGTCCAAAATTACACTACAAACCGTCACCTGAGCCACACAACTTCATGGCCCCCGCCATTAGTTAAGTACACAGTAAGACAGTTGTTCAAATACGAGCCCGTGCATATCCTCCCCCATCCAGTTTGTGTGTGTGTGTGTGTGTGTGTGTGTGTGACGACTGCGGAAAATTTCCCCGAGGCAGCAGGATCGCCCACTTAACTCCCTGCGGAATGTGCGCGGATGAACGGGATCATCACTCTGCCCGCCCAGCTCGGCCCGCACGTGGGCTCATTCCGAGGTCTGTATTATGGGCTCAAAACGTCTCACACCGATCCCCCGGGTTTATTGTACTAATTGCGCCACTCCGCGCCATCCCATTCCAACCAGCAGGTTAAGTGCATACAGGGGGACCCAACTCGGAAACCGTGTGGCTGGGATGATGTGGCAGGAGGAAACCACGGCCAGATTCATGACGTCCACAACATCACAACGAGGAGGTGGACTATGAGGGAGCCGAGGGGACAGAGGGAAAAGCCCCTTTGAAGGGGTTTCTCAAAAGTGTCATCAAAAGCCGGGAGATGGCAGGATTTCACAGGGACTGTCAGGGCTGGAGACCCTGTCTACGGAACCAACATGGCATATAGTACTCCTCCGGATCAGGGGACGACCACTTTCCATGAGCAGCACTTTCATGTTATTAGAAGCAATTACGGAGAGCCAGTCCTTCTCCAACAACGTTGACGCTAACAAAACACAGAGCCGCGAGCAGGAGTGAGTGGATTAAAGAGCACCTGCCCTCCATCATTCTCCCCTCTTATTCTCTCTCTCTCTCTCTCTCTCTCTCTCCCTCTCTAACTCCATTCCGTCCATACACACAGATCAAAACCTGCAGACTGTTTGTAACCCGTCATTGTGGTACCTACTCAATATGCACATAATACCGATAAAAATTATTCCCTTTATCCTTTGTTACATAAGATCAGTCAGACTTCCACTTCCTGCTACCATTTCTCCCTTGTCGCCGGTCGGGGGAACTGCCGGTTCGTGCATGTATACGGAGCACGAGGACGTTGTTGTGCTACAGAGAGCTGGAGTCCTCCCAGTGAGAGAGAGAGAGAGAGAGAGAGAGAGCAAGAGGAAAAAATGGGGAAACACCTGGAAATTATAGAAACCCCTCAATGACTTCCATTAAAGTTATCCTCGGAGCAGAGATAAAAGAGCATGCATGAGGCTGGAGGATCGCAGGCCTCTCCACACACTGCCCCGACCACACCGAATTACAACAATAGAACACGCGCCAGCTCCTTCTGGGCTTGCGCATGTACAGTTTTCCTTTTCCCAACACGCACTCACATAGACACGCATACAAACACACATTGACACATACGCATACTCTAATAGACATGCACACTTGCACACACACACACCCACATACTCACAAAGAAAGCCCCGTAGACCCACAGATACGCACTCGCACTCACAAAGAGACACAGCCACGTAGACCCACAGATACGCACCCGCACTCACAAAGACATACATACTCTGACTATGACACACACACACACATATCAACTTAAATACACACACACACATATCAACTTAATTACACACACACACATATCAACTTAATTACACACACACACATATATCAACTTAAATACACACACACACCCTCTTCTGAATATTTAAAAAGACTTGGAGATTAGAAAGAAATTAGACTGGAGATTTATCTTGATTAAACACGGCGAACCACATAGGTATGCGTCACCTGACACGGGAGCAACAAATGGCGTTACCCTCTGGTTATAAGCCCAGCTCATACATCTCTGACTATGACTTCCGTCTGGAACAGGGGCTGCCAGTAATACCTCACCCTCGCGCGCACTCACACACACACAAGCACACGTGACAGTTCTACATGATCTTAGACATATTTCCAATTGGTCGTAATCATTGGAGGCTTTACACTGGGGAACCACAAAGAAGGATTGACGCTACCAACTCTAACAGCATACATGTGGCGACGTAGACACTCCTACGATACTGCCATGTTACACTGCTTCTCCTACGGCTTGGCACATCTCCTCGCCGTCCCGTTCCCCTCTCGTAACATTCGGTTGGGACGTGCCGCGTGTGGGGGATGAGGAAATGAGAGTCGGTGCTCCAATGCGCATCCGATGCACTAGCACAGGGTAGCTACACCGGATAAAATTCTTCATTTACGTCCATGAAATGCGGGGGTTGATTCTAATTTGTACGGATTCATTCAATTCCTCACACAATGTTCTAATAGCCGTTCGGCAATGGCCAACCGTACTGTCCCGCTCAGAGTCCGGCTGCTCATCCACCAGGAGGAGGTTCTACCTGGAATGTCCCCGACGTTCCTACAGCGACGACGATGACGACGAAGGTCAGGACGAGTCTGGTCATACTATAGCCTGTCATACCCTGTATATACCTACAGAAATGTCCCTCTGGTTCTGGTCTATTTGCCCACAACCCTTCCAGGCTCAGCTCTCAGCCCCAATTATACACTTCCACTCCCCCCCCATCCCTCAGATAATAGCAAACAGTTATAACAACTCACAGTCATTATGAGCCCAGCGTCCTTCTGAAAACAAAACAAAAAAAAA